>OY821521.1:190744074-190834074 GCA_963682025.1 Cordilura impudica
TGCTGAACATCTTCATGCCTATTGATATTTTCATCAAGAGCACGGCCGCGAAAGTGGGTATCCGTTGAAGGGAGTCATATATGCTGGAACAAAATTATAGGGAACACAGCACAATCCTACGGATAGTGGGGGGACACAAATTGATCGGAAAACCGATTATATGTCACCGTTGTAGAACTTTGTGGGTAATTTTACGATCAAAATACCAACTAAGGAAGACTGTTCTGCTGACACAGTCATAGACAGGGCTGCGATCTCAATGTATACTGACGGTTCGAAGATGGAAGCGGGTACAGGGTCGGGGGGTCTACTCTGAGCAACTTGGCATTCAAGTATCTCGGAGAATCCCTGACAAATGTAGCGAAATTCACGCAATTCTGTTAGGTAACGAAAAAAAATCTGGAGAGGGATCTGGAACCAATGACCATTAATATTTTCGTGGACAGTCTTGCTGCTCTCAAAGCTCTGAAATCGAGAATCGAGTGTGTGAGGGAATGCATCAGGTCCCTCGACCAATTCCAGCAACACACCGTGGGGCTGATATGGGTTCCAGAACATAGTAAGGTCAAAGGAAACGAGCTGGCTGACAAGTATACACGGAAGGGTTTACAATCTTTGAGCAGGACGATGGACACTGATATTGAAATCCCTCTATCCGAGCTGTCGAATCTAATTGAAGAGGCAGCTGATCTTGAATTAAGGACAAGGTGGACACAACTGACCTCTTGCAGAATATCCCAGATCATATGGCCCTTGTCTATGAAAGCACTCCTTGGTTTTGGTAAAGGGACAATAGGGTGGATGGTCGAATGTTTAGGTGCCCCGAGAGCTGACTTCTGTTTGAGCTATATGGATGTGGACGAGGAGGAGTTAGTGCAACATTTGCTGGGTGAATGTCCAGGACTGAAGGGGCAGCGCCTTAAATATTAAGGGCAAATATTCTTTGTTAACCTAGGCTGCATAGTGGATGCTACTCATGGCGACCTGGCGGACTTCTTGAGGAAATCTGGTTGGTTGAAGAGGGACGCTAGCGGTCGAAAGAGCTTATTTTCACTTTCCTTTCTTTTCCATATCTTTACATAATCTATCTCTACCTTTATGCTCTCTATTTTTATCTCTACCTTCCGACACTATCTATGCGGTATCACAGTGGGTCATAAGGCCCCCCGAGTGTACTGGCCTTCGGTCGGGCAACCCATCTAACCTAACCTAACCTAAGAAAATATACTTTTTTTTAAATTTATTTTTAAAAAAGGTACTTATTTAAGAAAATGTACTTATTTAAGAAAAGGTGCTTTTTAAGAAAATGCACTTTTTAAGAAAAGGTACATTTTAAGGCAAGGTACTTTTTAATAAAAGGTACTTTTTTAAGAAAACTAACTTTTTTAAGAGTTACTTTTTTAATGATTGAGTTTGAAATTATTCAGGCTCATCAAGATCAAATGTTTTTACTTTAATAAAGTTACTTTTTTAAGATTAGGTACTTTTTAAGAAGATGTACTTTTTTAAGATAATGTACTTTTAAAGAAAATTTGCTCTTTAAGAAAATTTACTTTTTAATAAAAGGTACTTTTTATAAAATTTACTTTTTTAATGAGAGGTACTTTTTTAGATATTGAACTTTTTGAAAAAAAATTAACTTTTCAAAAAAGTACTTTATATCATAAGGTACTTTTAAAAAAAATTAATTTTTTTAGAAAAAGTACTTGTTAAAAAATACTACCTAATTAAGAAATGGTACCTTTTTTAGAAAATGCATCTTTTAAAGAAAATGTACCTTCTTAAGAAAGCGTACTTTATGCGGACGGAAATCCATCTGCGTTACAAATGGAATGAAAAACTTATATAAGGAATGAGATCGACAAAATCGTAACTGACATTAATTATATTAAAAAGGAAACCATTTAACCTAGAGTTTTTATTTTTTTTTATTAAATTTAATTTATATTAAAGCTTACAAAAAAAATTTAATTTTTGTAGTTCTAATTACTACTTATGGTCTTACTGACCTTTTCCGTAAAGCCTTGATTTGCAATAAAATTAAATGGTTTTTTCTCCACACCAGGGTGCAGAAAGTATATATAAGTTTTTGATTCAGTTTGTAATAATTATAAAAAAATCAAAATATACATATATATATATTTGATCTTTATAACAAGCGCAGTTGATATAGCGATGTCCGTCTGTCCGTCTGTGGAAATCACGTTCACGCCCTCAATAAGTCAGCTGTCTTGGTCATTTTTAGTGAAAATGATTCACTAACATCCTGAATACATTTCTGTATAAAATCAACAAAATTGATTCAATAAGTCACGAAATTTCAATGAAAATGTAAAAAGAAATATTGAAAAATTATGATTTTTCTATATTGTTCTTGTTATTCAAAATTTTGTTTCTTGTACGTGATACTGCTAATTGTTTTTGTTGTTGTGATCGTAGCATTTGCTTCATTAGGTCTGTGTCTAGAGCTCCAAGTCATGCGGCTTAAAGCCGACTTTGAAATTAAAAATACTCTAATTAAAAAAAATATAATAAAAATCTTGGGCTTATTCTGAAGCTTTTAATGCCTCAACCTACTTAAAATTCTCATAGACGAATATCTGTGTTTTTTTATTGTAGTAGGATTTCGAAGTCTTTCTTCGCGTATGCATGGCCAAGCATTGATCTTTCTATGAAAAACATCATTGTTTTTATAAAAAAATAAAATAAAAAATAAACATAAGAAACCGGCAAGGCAATTTACTGTGACCTCTTCTACGCTTCTAGTTACGAACCGATTTTGACAAAATATGAACCATTTGAAGGGAATTTCTTTGCAGCTGTCCAACATATTTACAGATGTGCATCATCTGGTAAATTTTTTTTTTTTTTTTGAGTAAAATTCATTTAAAGCTTCAGATAAAAAAAAACTATACAATGCAGTGTGTGTTTATTAAATTTGTTTGGCATTGTGAATTGTCTAAAATTGATTAGCATACCATTAGGCTCTTATAAAATTATTTATTCTGTGTGTTCAACAAATATTTATAATGAAATTTAATGAATTTTAATTTAAAATTGTCAAGTTATTGAATTTTATTTAAATATTCATAACTTCTTTATATATAGATTAAAAAAATAACATTTCCTAGAATTTGCACTCGTATTTCGAGGGCTGGGCTCTGCTAGTTATAATAAATTCTAATTAAAAATAAAAACAAATAATTAAATAAAAAATAAGGTACTAGAGCTTAAAGGGTAAGTCACTGTAATAAAATTGTAACCATACGCAATATTGTTTATAATATTGAACTTAAGACAAAGCAGAAGGGTACCAAAGATTCGGCACAACCGAATTAAACACTCACATTTTTTTTTTTTTTTTGGAATTGATTTGGCATTTTTATTTTAGTGTACTACTTAATTTTCCAAATCAGAAAACCTAAATAATGAAAAATTATAAATTTATAAGTTCTTATTTGATGAGAAATTTTAAAGGCCTTTTTAGATTTTACTCATTAATTTCGACCGAATAAAGCGATTTAGCTTATTTTATATACCAAAGTGATGAAGAATTGACCACAAACTTTCAGTCTTCTCATTGAGAGGTTAGCTTTTTAACGTTGTGAGTCATAACAAAATATGAAGATGTTCAATCTCTTTTAGCGTTCTTTAAAAGCTTAAGTCTCAGGCCTATAAAAGAAATTACAATATCGAAAGCTTGCTTTCAGTTTACAAAATTTTTTTGCGTAGAGCAAAAAAATCGATTTTTTTACTATAACAGTTTTTAGTAATCAGATTATTATAAATCCATTAACCTCTTAAGTGAAAATGTCGAGTATCGCCCGCAAACATATGCTGTGCCAAATTCGACATTGACGGGGTATGCCCGCCACAGATTTAAATGCTTCAAAGAAGTAGTAGCAAATTTATTATACTTAACAAACAACCGTTATTTTTATAAATATATTAACACTCATAATGCCCGCACAGAGTTGCATTAAAATTAAATAATCTCACAGAGTTGCATTAAAATTAAATAATCTCCACACTCATGTTGCTTTTAAATTAAATCATAAGGCAAGGGGTTAAGAAGTACTCAAACCGTAAATAATTTTACTCTAAATTGTGGATAGCACGTGTTTCATATAAACAATCTATATGTATCATTTATCGTTCTTATTTAAGAAATTTGTTTTAAATTATAAAATTTATAATATCTTAAATTTAAAATTTATTTGGAGTCAGATATTTGTTGGCTGAATTTATGAAACATAAATATTTCAGAATAAAATTTAAATTCATTACTTTAGTAAAGATTTCTTAAAAACCGGTCCTTAGTTATAATGTGCCTGAATTTCAGCTTGTTGGTAAATTTAAAGATCATTATGAAAAAAAATGCCAATTAATTTCACTTAAGATGTGCGTCATTTAATAAGTACAAAACACCGCCACCCTTTGAAGCCACAAGACGTTAATTACGATTGTATAAATTTGTTTGCCTTTCAAACCACAAAAAAAAAAATACCTGGTTAATGTAAGTAAAAAGTGTTTTTTTTTACATATTTCATTCTAATGGTCATTTTAAAAATAAACGGAAATATAAAATTGAACTCGATGTACTATACGTATGTCTGTGCCGTTGTATAATAAATTGTACCTGTGAAATGTTTATTTACACGAGTACATATATTTTTTTTCTTATTTTAACTTTTTTTCATTTTAACAAAAAACGTGATATCCGTCTGTTGATTCTTTTATCCGCACTATTTTACATACGTTTAGATAATTGTGGTTGTTTTCTACGTATAATGTAATTATTTTCTTGTACTTTATTGGGATTCCTCTTAGGTTTTACAAAATAAAAAAAACTGTTCGGTTGTTATTTATAAGGCACTTGTAAGTTGAACACACATATGGTCGTGTTGGTACATTATGGTGTATGGAAAGAAACGTTTCAGAGGTTCTTAAGTGTGATAAACAAGGGGTGTGTAACGATTATTCTAGAGACGATCAAATCTTACGAATTCTTATGTAGTTCCAATACAACGTAAACAATAGATTATCTACTTTTATTAGTTCGATTAATAGAGAAATTTTTGAAAAGTTGTTTAAAATGTTAAATATCGAATAAAAAATTAATCGAAAATAGAGATAATAAATTATTTATACATAGTTTATTGAAAAGATATGTTTAATAAATATGGAGAAATCCCAGAAAAGGACGGACAAATTTTTATTCACAAAAACCGGTTAATCGACACAAAAACACGGTTTTCGGTTAATCACACAAAAATTCTTAGAAGAAGAAGTGAAAATTTGAAGAATTTCCACTTTCAAAAAAATATAGCTTTGCAAAAAACCCGGATTTTTGTTAACCGGTTTGGAAACACTAATTCTGTGTCTGAAAGAAAAATTTTTATTAACAAAAAACCGGTTAATCGACACAAAAAACCCGGTTTTCGGTTAATCACAAATAAATTCTTAGAAGAAAACGTGAAAATTTGGAGAATTTCCAGTTTGCAAAAAAATATAGCTTTGCAAAAAACCCGGGTTTTTGGTTAACCGGTTTGGAAACACTAATTTTGTGTCTGAAATTAATTTTTGATTAATCTGGTGAAAAAAGAAATACATAAATTTGGGGAACCTCGTTTTTCGGAAATTCAGTTTGAAAAAAAAAATAGAAAATTAAAAAAAACCGGGTTTTAGGTTAAACAGTTTGGAAATACCAATTATGTTTTCATATAAATTGGCTATAAATTTAGATAAAAATTTTAATTTTTTACTACAAGATAACCAATAGAATATACGTTTGAATTATTTTTGTTCGATTAATCAAAAAATATTTGAAAATTTATTTAATATTTATATCGATCAATCGATTAAAAAGATAACAAAATATACATATTAATATAGTATATTTAAAAAAAAAATAGATGTGTTTAAGTGATATGGAGAAAAACCAGAAAAGAATGGGCAAATTTCATTTTTTTTTTTGTTCACAAAAACTGGTTAATCGACACCAAAACCTCAGTTTTTGGCTAACACAAATTAAATTTTTCGGTTAAGCGGTTAGAATGGAAAGAAAATTTTACATAGCAATTTGCGGTTTGCAAATATTGGACAAAAACCCGGGTTTTTTTGTTAACCGGTTTAGAAACACAGTGTCTGTGTCTGCAATTAAAATTTTTGGTTAACCTGGCGGAAAAAAGAAATACTAAAGTTGGGGAAACCCGTTTTTCGGAAAACCGGTTTGGAAAGAATTGAAAATTTAAAAAACCCTGTGTTTAGGTTAAATAATTTGGACACACTAATTATGTGTTTATGGAATTGGATATATATTTAGATAAAAATTCGACTTTTTTATTACAAGTTAACCACTCGAATTAATTTTGTTCGATTAATCAACAAATATTTGAAAATTTATTTAAAATGCAAAATTACAATTAAAAAATGAATCGTATATTAAAGAAATAGATGCGTTTAATTGATATGGAGAAAACCCAGGAAAGAACGGACAAATTAAATTTATTTTTGTGAAAAACCGGTTAATCAACGCAAAGAACCGTCTTTCGCTTAAACACAAATTAAATTATTCGGTTGAGCGGTTAGAAGAAAAAAAAAATTTGTAAAGAAATTAACAAAAAAAATATTCGGCAAAACCCGGGTTTCTGCCTAACCGGTTTGAGAACACTGTGCCTGTGTCTGAAATTAAAATTTTTGGTTAACTTGGTGGAAAAAGAAATACGAAATTTGGGGCAACCTGTTTTTCGGAACACCGTTATGGAAAAAATAGAACATTTAAAAAACCCGGTTTTTGGCGTTAAACAAATTGGAAGCACTAAATATATTTTTATGGACTTAGATATAAATATAGACAAAAATTTAATGGAAACTGCAGAAAAGGGAATCCCAAATTGCAAATGTATACGACTAATAAAAAAATAATAAAACTATTCGATTAAAATTTATATTTTTTAAGAAAACGTACTTTTTGAAGAAAAGCTAATTTGTAGGAAACGGTAATTATTAGCTACTTTTTAATGAATCTTTTTAATAAACGGTAATTTTTTAGAACATGTACTATTTTACGAAAAGGTGAATTTTAAGGAAAGGTAATATCTTTTTAAAAGGTAATTCTTCAAGAAATTTCACTTTAAAACAAACGGGTAATAGTGATAATTCGGCTGTGTTGAATCTTTTATACCCTCCCCTGCATTTTAAACTCAATATTTCAACCACTTTAAAACTCTTGCCAATATTTTTTTTAAATTTTTTTTTAAAAGCGTAATTTTTAAATAAGGATAGGTTAAAAAAGGTAGTTTTTTTAAGTAAAGATACTTTTTACTTTTTATGAAACGTAAATTTTAGAACAAAAAAAAATTTTTTTAAGAAAATGTATTTTTTTAAATAAGTAGTTTTTAAGAATATGTACTTTTTTACAAAAGTTAGTTTTTGGTAAAAGTGCTCTTTTCAAAAAGGTACTTTCCACAAAAGCGGTGCTATTTCAAAAAAATTTGGTAAAAATGTTTTTAAAACAACAAAAAACTTTTTTTAAAAAAAGGGTACTGTTTTAAAAAAACGTGGTACTTTTAAAAAAAAGGAATTTTTTAATAAAAATATCTTTTCTTAAAAAAAAATAAGTGCATTTTTTACAAAACGGGTATTTCTTAAATATAGTTTTTTATAAAAGCTGCTTTTTTAAAAATATAGTTTTGTTTAAAAAGGTAATTTTTTTAAAAAAAGGACACTTCTCTCAAAAACAGGTTAGTATTTTAAAAAAATTGTACTTTAAAAAAACAGGGTATATTTTTAAAAAGAATACTTTTTAAAAAGGTACTTTTAAAAACGGTTCAATTTAAAAAATAATGATAATTTTTCAACAAAAAAAGTACTGTTTTAAAAAAAAGACTTGTTAAAAAAAAGAGTAATTTTTTTAAATAGGGCACCTTTTTAAAATTAGGGTAATTTTTAAAAAAGGGTAATTAAAAAAATTGTAATTTCAGAGGTACTTTTGAAAGAAAATTTACTTTTTTCAAAAAAGGTACTTGCTTTAAGAAAAGTTACTTGACTAAAACAAGAACTTTTAAGAGAAGGTACTTTTTTTTGGTTAAATAGTGTTTTAAAAAAATAAAGGGTCCGCCATCTAACGTTTTTTTTTTTCAACTAGTGCTTATTTCTTGAATGGTAAAACTTAGCTCATGTCTGATTTGACAGGTAATTAGTTTTATCCTTCCGCTGAACGAATATGGTTGTGTATACGCTTGAACAACGCTGGAAAATATTGCGACATTACTTTGAAAATCATGGTAATGTTGCAGAATGTGTGCGAAAATTGCGTACGGATTTTGGAAGAAGAGAAGCACCGTCAGCTCCGTATGTTCGTTATCTTGTGAAAAAAAGTGAAAGAATCTGGCATCCTCATCGATAAACCAAAGCGTGAAAAGCAAAAAACGCACTGTACACCCGAGAATATTGCTGCCGTGGCAGAAAGTGTGCGTGAAGCGCCATCAACATCAAATCACCGTCATTCTCAAGAATTGAACATTTCGGAGGCATCATTGAGACGAATTTTGCATAAAGACCTTGGTATGACGCCATACAAAGTCCAATTGGTTCAGAAGTTGAAGCCAACTGACCATCCAATGCGTTTTCGCTTCGCTAAGTGGGCCTGCGATCGACTTACAGAAGATGCCGATTTTGCCAAAAAAAAATCATCTTTTCAGATAAAGCTCATTTTGATCTTGGCGGGTATGTAAACAAGCAAAATTGTCGCATTTGGGGCACAGAAAACCCGCACGCATACATTGAAAAGCCGATACACCCAAAACGAGTCACTGTTTGGTGCGGATTTTGGTCCAGAGGCATAATTGGGCCATTTTTCTTCGAAAATGAGCAAGGAGTGGCCGTTACAGTCAATGGCGATCGTTATCGGGCCATGTTGAACGAATTTTTGTTCACAAAAATTGAAGAGTGGCATATTGGCAACATTTGGTTTCAACAGGATGGCGCTACGTGCCACACAGCCGAAGCTACACTCGATGTTTTGCGCCCTGGTTTTGAAGATCGCATTATCAGCTGCAGAGCTGATGTCGTTTGGCCACCTCGGAGCTGCGATTTGACACCGTTGGACTATTATTTGTGGGGTGCCCTCAAAGATAAGTGTTACGCCAACCAGCCAGAGACAATTGACGCTTTAAAGGACAATATTCGTGAAGCCCTTGGCGAAATACAGCTGCACACAATCGATACAAATTGGACCGATCGTGTAGGCTACTGCATGGCCAGCCGAGGCAGCCATTTGAATGAAATTATTTTCCATTATTAACCGGAAGGATTGTACTTTCAAATAAAAAAAGAAATTTGAGTTAATATTCAGCAGTTTTTTTTTATAGCGTTTTCAAAAAAAAAAGTTATTTGGCGGACCATTTATATATTTTTGAGAAAAATTAGTTTTTTAAGAATATCGGCTTTTTTAGAGAAGGTACGTGTTTAATAATAGGTACTTTTTTAAGAATGGGTACTTTTTTAAAAAAGTATTTAAAAAAGGATATTTTTTAACAAAATATAATTTTTATTGAGTTATATTTTTTAGAAAAGGTACTTGCTTTTAACAAGGTGCTTTTTTATAACAAGGTAGTTTTTTATAACAAGGTAGTTTTTTAATAAAAAGTACTTTTATAAGATACGGTACTTTTTTAAGAAAAGATATTTTTTAAGAAAATGTACCTTTTTTAAGGAAGCTACTATTTTACGAAAATTTACATTTTTGAGAAAATTCACTTTTGTCAGAAATGGTAATTTTTTAAGTTAAAGTACATCCTTTATGAAAATGTACTTTTTTATGAAAATTTACTTTTTTAAGAAAGTGAACTTTTTTAAGAAAATATATTTTCTTGAGAAAAAGTTTTTTAGAAAAATCTAAATTTTTGTATTAATGTTTAATTAATGTTTTTGAGAAAAGGGAGATTATTTTAAGAAAAGAAACTTTTTTCAAAAAATTACTTTCTAAGAAATGTTAAAATTTTTTTTGAGGAATTTTATTAAGAATAGGTATTTTTTTTTAAAGAAAATATGCTTTTTTAGGAAAAGATATTTTTTTTTTTTTTTAGGAAATATACTTTTCTAAGAAAAAATAAATTTTTTGAGAAACGGTCCTTTTTTTTAGAAGAGAAAGCTAGATTGTTTTAAGAAAAGAAACTTTTTTCAAAAAATATACTTTTTAAGAAAAGTAAAATTTTTTCTGAAGGTACTTTTTTAAGAAGAGGTTTTTTTTATAGAAAATATGCTTTTTTAAGAAAAGATTTATTTTTTTTTTTTTTGAGGATACTTTTTTATGAAAATATAAATTTTTTAAGAAACGGAACTTTTTCAGAAGAGGTAATTTTTTAAGAGAAGATACTTTTTTAAGAAAAGGTACTTTTTTAAGAAAACATACTATTTTAAGAAATTATACTTTTGTAAGAAAAGGTAAATTTTTTAAGATAAACTGTACTTTTTTAAAGAAAAAGTATTTCTCTTCCACTACAAAATTATAATATTTTCTATTATTAGAAGATTATATATACATACATGATCCCAAACCGAACAATAAAAAACTAAGAAAAGTACTTTTTAAGAAAATATACTTTTTAAGAAGAGTTAATTTATTTTAGAAAATGTAATTTTTGGACAACGTATTTTTTTTTATCGAAAGGTACTTTTTTTTAGAAGATAATTTTTTCCAAAAATATTCTTTTCAAGAAAATGTAAATTTTTTAGGGATACTTTTCTGAGGAATGGTACTTTTTGTTGAGAAAAATTACTTATTTTTGGATAAGACACTTTTTTGAAATATATGTACATACATTTTTATAGCAGATACATTTTTAAGAAAAGGTACTTTTTTAAGAAAACGTATTTTTTTTAGAAAAATTTTTATTTTTTTTAAGAAAAAGTTATTTTAAAGGAATGTAGTTTTTAAGAAGAGTTACTTAATTTAAAATTTAATTTAATTTAGAGCAGGTACTTTTTTACTGAAAAGGTGTTTTTTTAGACAAGGTACTTTTTTAAGAAACAAAAAATTTTTTTAATGAACTCTTACAAAAATGTATTTTATTAAGAAAATGTACTTTTTAAGAAAAGGTACTTTTTTAATAAAGAGGACTTTTTAAGAAAAGGTACTTTTTTTAATAAAAAGCACTTTATTAAGAAAAAATACTTTTTAAGAAAAGGTACTTTTTTAAGAAAAGGTACTTTTGTAATAAATGACACTTTTTTAGAAAGGCAGGAATGGAATCTTTATAGTAAAATTCATATCTCCAGTTTATTATATCAAGAAAATACATCTGGCACCACTTGCTACCACGGTTGACTTAAAGACAAATACGTATATCCCTTTTGACTTATGTTTGTGTGTCTGGTATATGCATAACAAATTACACGTTCCTAGATTCCATATTTTTGAAGATATTATTTATTTATTTATTTATATTAATTACAATGCAAAGTAAATTTGTATTCTAATTTGGGTCCAGGGATAAGCCGAGTGACGAAGACCATATGGCTGGTGTTTTTGCAGCGACAGACCAAAGCCTCTGGTGGGAATCGAACCCACGACCCCCGGATGATAGGCGAGCACACTACCTACTCACCTACCGGGGCGCTTTTTTTGAAGATAATTTTCGCCACTTTTTCCATATTGGCCGATATTTTATTCTCGGGTTTAAGTTTCTTACAAAATGTCATATTTTTTAGATTCACTTGATTAGATATAACAATATGTACCTTTTTCCTCTTTTTGGCCTTTTTTACTCCTTGAAATAAATTTTAATCATGGATCATTACAAAGTCAGTTAGTGGTTGAGTAAGTCAGTATATTTGGTAGTTACAAATATTACATTCCAACTCTTTATCCCCAATACCACTCAGTGTTATATCTGTGGTATCCTGGAATAACCGCGTATGTCCATTTTTGTCAGTTTTGAGTTAACGATGCCAAATATATTAATTTTTATCGCTCTTTACATGTGTTAAATTTTTTTAAAAATAATATTGATCATATCTAATTTTTTTTTTTAAATAACGACATAACTTAAATGTTTATTAAATTAATTTGCAGCACTATCGACGTATGTCAACCTACGTTAGATAGCTGACAAATTATTTTCTCAGAAAACGACACAGCGACAAACTTTGTTATTAATGAAAAAAAAATGCAAAATAATTTTTGATTATTTTTCAGTTTATAACCACTTATAAAAACTTGAGTGTTTATTTCTGTTATTTTTTGTCACTATTATTCTTGATACGTTGTAATATTCTCATCCTAAGTCCCGTTAACTTTTTGTTGACGAACAAAAAAAATCCATTTTTCAAGTAACAACAACTTATGTCTACATGGGTGATTGCATTGGTAGTTTTCTTTTTCAAAGAAAACGACATTTGTCGACATAAGTTTTTTTATCTGCACACACTTTAAGTGTTATTTACATATTGTTTTTTCGTCCTTCTCTAGGATCTATTCCTCTGAAGATTTTTGACTCAAAATTTTACATAAAGTATTTATTGGCCATATCTACAGGACTGTTAAAATAAAAGCTCTAAAATCTTTATATCGAGCCCATAATTTCAAATAGTGTTTTTTGGCTCTCCAGACAGTTTAATTTTATGACATACGCGGTTATTCTAGAAAACCACAGATATATCACTGTTTTTATTATTTGGGAACCTCTTCTATTTTGTTTTGTTGTAAATGTTCAAAAATTTCTAGACTGTTTATTGATTTTTATAGGAGCATATATTAGGACCATATATAATAGTACATACAAGTACGAGTATGTATCAACAAAACACTCAATAAAATCAAAGTAGATACAAAAGCAAATGTTGTTAACAACAGCAATTCAATTATCTTCTGATTTTTTCCATTTACCCTTTCTGATACAATTTTTGCCAAGTCAAGAGCTAACAAAACAACCTAAACATTGTTGTTTCAATAAAAGAAGATGGATGGTTGGCGATGATTAGATTTATAGGCAAATTAATATTTTTATATATAAAATAATGACAAGCAAACTTCTATTGCAAAAATAGAAAACAAATTGACCTAAATGGGAAAAATATTATAGAAATAAAATAATTTTAGGTTAAGGCTATTTCGATTGAACAAAGGGATGATTTTATGAGATTTTAACATAATTTATTTTAAATAAAATTTTGCAAAAAAATTATTGTTTATTTAAAAGGTTTCCGTTTTATAATTTATATTCTAAACTAAATTTTTCATTTTAATTTTTCAACATACTGTTGCGATAAACATTCTTTCAAGTGCTTGATCCCAATTGCTTTTGTTTTTTTTTTTTTTTTTGAGATTTTATAAATTTATTTTTTTCTTCTTCTGGTTGGCAGCAGCTGTTTATAGTTTTTGTTCTTGTATTACAACATCTGCATTTAATTTGTAATTGAAAACAAAATTTGATATATAAATTTTATATTTTATCGAGTTTTATAGTTTGTTCACACTTATTTGAATATTATTGAAAGGAAATGCCGAAACTTTGACGTACTATTTGTTTAGAAGAAGATTGAAATATTTCTTTTTTCCATTATAACCATTTGTAAACTATTTGTTGTTATGTAAAATTATCTAAAATGAAATAGAATTGCAACATTTTAGCACAAAATGTATTTTGAGTAAACAATTCTGGGGCTGCGTTATGGATAATTTTCAAAATTTCGTCCTATAAAATTATAGAGAAAAAATAAAATGAAACAGTTTTTTATGGAATGCGTTGAGCTAAGTAATCAGTTTATCTTTTTTAATTAATCGAGAGGTTAAGGAACTTCCAATGACGTTGTACCATTTAAGAACAACTAATTTGATTTCATATAAAATGCATGGAAATACCGTTTATAACTTCGATATTACATCTTTTACATGTGGATTTCGAATATATTATTAAAATCGAATTCTAACATTTTGACCTACAAAACTTAAATTTTTTCATTGTTTACGGAAGGTAAATAATTACAATATTCCACTATTTGCCTTAAATAAAACATAAATTTAAATAAAATTGTTTTTAATTTTTACCCATTATTTATATAATGTAAAAATCCTAAGAGCTGAAAAAAATTTATTTAAACGATGGCATATACTAATAATTCAGCTAATAATTAAAAAAGCATTAGTATTGCAATCAACGGCTTACTCATTTTTCACACACATTCTTTACATTAGGTAAATAAAAAATTATTAAAATATTTTAAGTTTTCGTAAAAATACACCAAATTAGAATAAACTAGAGATTTTTACTTAAAACGAATTGTTTACAATTGGTAAACCAGTAAAAAAATAAAACTGTTTACTAAAACAATATTTTGTACATTGTTTACATATGGTAAATAATTACAAAATTACACTTTCTGCCTTAAACCAATTTAAAAATTCAATAAAATTATAAATTTTCAATTTTTTACTCATTATTTACATAATGTAAATAATACTAGGAGCTAAAAAATGTATTTACACGACGGCAAACACTAAAGATTTAACCAAAAATGTCGAAAGCATTAGCATTATGTAAATCTGTAAACAAGGAAATATTATTTTTAATAGTTTACCTATTGTTTACATAACGCAAACACAAAGTATTATTAAGAAACATGGAAATTTTTATTGAAAACCACTTAATTTGAATTAACTATAAATGCTAAACCAGAAAAAAATTTAATTTCTTACTAAAAGTACATTTTTTACATTGCTTACATAGGGTAAATAATTATAAGATGACACTATTTTCCTTAGAAAAATTTTAAAATTCAATAAAATAAATAATTTAGTATTTTTACCCATTATTTACATCATGTAAGTAATTCAAAGAGCTACAAAATGTGTTTGATGAAAAGAAAACACTAGAATTTGGAGACCTAAAATTACGGAAGTACTCATTTTTAATTGTTTACATATTCTTTACATAAGGTACACAAGAAAAACAAATATATTAAACAATTTTAAAATTTTTGTTAAATAATTAAAAAAAATTACAAAATTTTCCTTAAACAAATCTTAAAATTCAATAAAATAAATTATTTTCTATTATTTACCCATTATTTACATCAGTTAAATAATGTATTCAAACGATGGCCAAAAAATAGAAATTCAGCTGAAAATTACGAAATCATCAGTATTATGTCAATCTGTAATCAACAGAAATCTCATTTTTAAAAGTTTACATTTTCTTTACATAAGGTAAACAAAAAAAAAATATATTACAAAATTTTAAAATTTTTGTAAACAATCATCGGAACAGAATTCACTAGATGTTTTTAACTTTATATGTATTGTTTTCAATAACTACACCAGTAAAAAAAATAAATTGTTTACTAAAAGTAAATTGTTTACTTAGGGTAAATAATTAAAAAAAAAATACACTTTTGCAATAAACAA
The DNA here is from genome assembly GCA_963682025.1 of Cordilura impudica. Lineage (NCBI taxonomy): Eukaryota > Metazoa > Arthropoda > Insecta > Diptera > Scathophagidae > Cordilura > Cordilura impudica. The sequence continues at coordinate 190,759,484 of OY821521.1, forward strand.
AATTATTTTTAATTTTTTACATAATATTTGCATAATTTAAGTAAAAAAAATGTTTAAACAATGGCAAACACTAATAATTCAACCAAAAATGTCGAGAGTTTTAGAAGTATGTAAATCTGTACTCAAGGAAATACTCATTTTTTAATAGTTTACATATTGTTTACATAAGGCAAACAAAAAGAATTATTGGAAAACAGTATTAGAATTAACTAGACAGTTTTCATTTTAAACGGATTCTTGACAATTTTGTAAAACAGCAAAAAAGATTGTTTACCTTAAGTTAATTTTTTTACATTGTTTACATAAGGTAGATATTTAAAAAAATTACATTAGTTTTCTCAAACAAACCTTAAAACTCAATAAAATAAATTGTTTAATATTTTTACACATTATTTACACAATGTAAGAAATGCTAGGAGCTTAAAATAATCATATTTAAGCGACGGGAAAAATGCTTAAGTTCGAGGGATTACTAATTTTCATAGTTTATATTATATTTACATAAGGTTAACAGAGAACCACCGAAATAGTATTCACTAGACGTTTTTAACTTTATGCGAATTGTTTACAGCAGGTAAACAATTAAAAAAAAATTTAACATTCTAAAATTAATTTTTTACATTATTTACATAGTGTAAATAAAAAAGAAGTACACTATTTTCATTATACAAAACTGAAATTTAAATAAAATTAATCATTGAATATTATTTTAGCCATTATTTACATCATGTAAATAATCTCAAGATCTAAAAAATGTCTTGTACCCTTGCTAAATTCAACTAAATAAGGCGTTACAATTAGCATTATGCGACCTTCAAATCAAAGGAACCCTTATTTTTCATAGTTTACGTATTATTTACATAAGGTAAACTTTAAGAATTATAAAAAACTTTAAAAGATTTTTATTGTAAACAACTGGAATAGAATTAATAAAATATTTTTCTATAAAAAAGTATTGTTTACAATAGGTAAACAATGTAAGGAATTGCTGTATATAGATACAATTTTAAAAATTTAAAAAACTATCAAAACAAATTGTTTAGTTTAGCCGAGCTAATATGTTATTTACATTGGGTAAACATTATAAAGCGTTCTACGAAAAACTATGTAGATAAAATATTTCCATAAAAATATAAAATTATTATAAATACATTTTTGACATTGATTTTATTTATATTATTTACGCAAAGGAAGCACTGTTGATTTTTAATTATACAAGGTAAATTATAAAATATAACAAATTTTAAAAATTTATTTTTTTAACTGTTTTTCTTATTGTTTGCTTATTGTCTACATAATGTAAAAAAACGACAGTTAAAAAATGTTTTAAAACTTAAAAAATTTATCTATTGTTTAAATATAGTAAACAAAGTAAAATATAAATAAACTATTAAAAACGATTATAAATAATTTTAAAAGCGAAGTTAAATTCTGTATGAATTATAAAATTTACATAGAGTAAACAATGTTGACATAATAATATTAAACAGTTATAACACTAAGGTTATGGTTTTTTCAGACTAAATTTTTTTGATGTGTAAACATCTGTGTGCTTAGGGGGGTAAAAATCTATTTCATAATATAATCACAAAAACAGCGTAAGGGAAAATCGGTGTGAGGTAAATATATGTAAGTGTATTGGTGCAAAGATTATGATTAAAATTTATTTAGCTACAACAACCAACAGAAAGCGCCATCTGCGCCAACTGCAACCATCAAGTATAACAACCATAGCTGTTGCTTGCTATACATAGATGGCACTTACTGTTTGATTTTAATTGATGTGTAAATAGATGTTTACACATCTCCCCTGTGAACGGACTCACATAGTTTTTTTTTTATACAATGACATTTATAAAAATTTTGGAAATTTAAAAAATTAATCAATATTCATATTATACAATGAAAATATATGGAAAAACTACAAAAATTAAATGTAAATATATGAAAAAACTACAAAAATTATATGTAATTTTTAAATGTTAAGCTCTAAACAATACTAGTGCAACCCAGCAGTCAAAATTCGAGTGCAAATTCTAGGAAATATTATTTTTTTATTCAATTATTTTCTTTCATGTTTTTTTAATCAATATAAATAAAAACTTTATGAATATTTAAATGAGCCCAAAGGTATGCTAATCAATTTTAGCAATTCGCAGTTCAACACAGGGCGTATGATAACAATTTAAATCGTTCACATTCACAGGGTGTAACGAATTATAAATATTTTATTTAATTTAATTTAATATATTTTTAAATCAACTTAAATTTTATCATTCTCGGCTTATCATCCATATGAACTATAACGATGCCAAATTTTACACTCCTCCGTGCTCGCATTTTGCTTAAAAAGGGAATAAAAAAAATTTCCTTCACATATTAAAATATAGATTGTGTACATAAAGTAAATAATGTAAATAATATAAAAATATCAATATATTGTATGCAAACAAGAACATCATTTGAAAAATGTTTCTTCTTAAATCAAATTTAGATATGGTAAACATTGTAATATATAACGAAAGGAAAAAATTTTAGTGTAAATAATGTAATGTAATGTAAATAAAGTATTCAAAATTTTATTAATTTTTGCCTAATAAAAACGTTTATATAGTCTTCACATCACGTAAAAAAGTAAACTACAAAAATATTTGTAATTTAAAATGAAAAAAAAAAATTTATTTTGTTTACCTATTATTTACATCAGGTAAACAATGTCAAGTAATAAAAAGTTTTAAATTTTCATTAATAAAGTAGTATTTCTATTCAATTATGCGACCTGCAAATTAAAAAAACCTTATTTTACACTCCTCCGTGCTCGCATTTTGCTTAAAAAGGGAATAAAAAAAATTTCCTTCACATATTAAAATATAGATTGTGTACATAAAGTAAATAATGTAAATAGTATAAAAATATCAATATATTGTATGCAAACAAGAAAAACATTTGAAAAATTTTTATTCTTAAATCAAATTTAGATATGGTAAACGTTGTTATATATAACGAAAGGAAAAAATTTGATTGTAAATAAAGTATTAAAAATTTATTAATTTTTGCCTAATAAAAACGTTTATATAGTTTTCACATCACTTAAAAAAGTAAACTACAAAAATATTTGTAATTTAAAATACAAAAAAAATATTTTTTTTATATTGTTTACCTATTATTTACGTCAGGTAAACAATGTCAAATAATCAAAAGTTTTCAATTTTCATTAACAACGCAGTATTTCTATTAAATTTACATTGTTTACCTATTGTTGACACTTGGTAAACAATGTAAAATTAAGAAAATCTACAAACACTAACATGTAGATAATTGTGAAGTTTTAAAAATGTTATTATATAATACAATTTACACTGTTTACATTAAGTAAATAAAGTAATTTATGGCAAAATATCAATATTTTTGTTATAATAACAATAAAAATCATTTTAGGGATAGTAAACAATGTAAAATATTAGAATAATTAAAATAAATGCAATGTAAATAATTGCAAATTATTAAAAATTTTATTAAATTATAACGTTCTTGAATAATAAAAATGTTTTTACAGTTTTTACATGTTTTTACATTTTACATTGTTTACTTAAAGTAAATAAAGTAATTTATGGCGAAATATAAATATATTTATTTCAATAATAATAAAAATCATTTTAAAGATTGGCTTTTAAAATCAACTTTAAATTCACGTATAGTAAACAATGTAAAATATTAGAATGATTAAAGAAATTCAATGTAAATAATTGCAAATTATTAAAAATTTTATTATATTATAAAGCTTTTGCCTAACAAAAATGTTTTTACATTTTTTCATGCCGTAAACAATGCATACTATACAAATATTTTTAATTTAATTTTTTTCTAAAAAAAAATTATTTAATAACTTGTTTCTTTACATCGAGTAAACAATAACAAATATAAAAATGTCTTCAGTTTTCAACATTCAAGTAGTATTTCTATTATAATAAAAACTGTGTTTACCTATTGTTGACACTCGGTATACAATATAAAAAAAAATATAGAAGAACCATAAAAATTACATTTAAGTGTAAAATATAAAATTTTATAATTTATTAATATAATTTATGTAATTTATGGCTAAGTATCGATAATTTTTTAAAAAATAAATCTTTTAAATATTTTTGTTTAATTAAGTCATCCGCATTATTTAAAACGATTCTTATTCTATTTTCTAGCACCAATAAATAATAGAACAATCCATAAAGCTCAATCAATTTAGTCATAATATTTTTGCTTTAACATAAAATTGATATGGTCGATCACTAATCAAACATTTCAGTTACTTTAAAGTTTAATGAAAAACAAAAATGGCAGCACTTCACTTCAATATTGAAGTGAACTCTTAATAATTTAAAAGCTACACAAGCATTTCATTTTCATGTTGTAGTTAAGCTTTATTTTTAAGATAGCAATAAATTAATTTGATTAGTATAATAAAAAAAATATGTAAAAAAATATATAAAAAATTGTACGGAAGTTTTAATCACAGTGGTCGGAAACTTGTTATTTATAACGGATTGGCATAAAACATAATAGTTATGGGAAATTTGAATATAAAATTATCTGGTTTTTAATTAAAAAATGTGAAAAATAAACAAATGAAATTTATAAACGATAGCAAAGTAAGAGTTGGTAAGAAGCGACTGTAAGGTGTTCACAAAAATACATTTCATTTAATTAATTTTATTTAAGTATATTTTTTATCTCTGTTGTAGTTATTCTCAGATCCTAATCTCAGAAAAATTGAGCATCCACACAAGAGACAAATGATCCAAAAATGTCATGGAATGGCAGTTGCCTTAAATGGACAAAAAAAAAAAATACTTTTAGTGATCAAGATGTTAGGTTAAATACATTTTTTTAAATTAGCAGATTCCAGCTCTCGAAATTCGAGTGCAATTTCTAGGCAATTTTATTTTTCAACTTAGCCAATTCACAAACCAATACTTTTTTGATGTATTCTTATTGCGAATGAAGAAAACAAACTCATTAACAAACACATTAACAAATTTAATAAACACACACATAGCATATGTATAATTTAATGTATGTGTTTGTAGCAACTTTAAATTCAATTTACTCAAAATAGAGGAAAAAATTAAAAATCTATAAATCTGGTGAACAGCTAAAAAGAAATATCTCTCAAATAATATACATTTGGTCAAAATCGGGATAAAATGGTAGAATAAAACATCGGTCACAAGAAATCGCCAAGCCTATTAACTCTGTACTAGCCGAAATCACTAATACGAGTGGTTGTCAGATTTTTGGGCTATATCGCAAAATTCGATAAAAAAAAAACCGCCAATTTAGTATTTTTTTTAGAAATTTTTATAAATAATTTCTAAGAAATGGCCTAAAATAGCAAATTCAACAAAATATTTTTTAAACTTTTATTAAACAGAAACTAATAAATTATGAATGCAAAAAAGAAGTATTTTGTTTATCTTAGTTTGGGGCACGTTTGTGAGATTCTCTGACCTTTATCGCCACATTCGATCCTAAAAATTGCCACAAAAAAAAAAAAAAATTAAAAATAACAAAATATTTTTTTTTTCGTTTCATTATTATACCATTATTATACTATGTGGTCAGGGTATAATGAGCAAGACCCACCTTTTATTATACCGTCCGACCGTCCATCTGTGTGTCCATGTAAAGTTTGTAATCAAACTACAGTTTGCAAATGTGAACATATTTTGATGAAGTTCGGTATATAAGCTTTTATCGGCCATAGGATGAACACTATTGAAATTGGTGAAAATCGCTGCATGTTCAATACATACCTATGAAATCGATTAAAATTGCCATAAGATCCAAATTATAATATAGATCACGGTCAAACTGGGTTTGTGTGTGTTCATTACACCCATTAATAAGTAGTCCAAAAATAAAACCTAATGGGCATAGCCCCCATATAAAGCTGCTTCCCGATCTTCACTTAAATCTATCAAAAAAAAAAAAAAAAAATATAGCACAGATTTTTCTCAAATTTGGATTGTATATGTTTTTGCAAAAAATAATTAACCCTACCAAATATGGCCAGAATTGGTCCAATTTTCGACCTAGTCCTCATATAAATATAGCAACCGATATGAACTTTTTCATATTCAAAGGAAAAAAATTAATAACAATGCCACTTAAATTTGGTTTAGGCTTATTTTCTATAGAAATTAATAATCATTCATTAAACCAATTTGCTAATGTGGGCATTATAAATGACCGGCTTTTTACTTTGACAGAACGCTTAAATGTAATCACTGAATATCAAGCAGGATTCAGGAAAAGGCATGTATACAACAATGTATACAACTTGGCAGCCATTGTTCATCTTAAGCTTAATCAGAAGAAAGAAGTATATGCATTTTTTGTCCATTTTAAGGCAGCTTTTGATAAAGTGTCTCGTAAATTACTGGTATACAGACTGCACGCTATGGGAGTCTCGATGAAGATGGTTTACTTCATAGAATGTCCACGGTATGGAATGGAACAGAATTATCTGAATCATTTGAAACAGTTTCTGGAGCAAAGCAGGGTTGTTTACTTTCTCCACTGTTATTCTCTCTATATATTAACGGCCTTCATGAACACCTAGAAGGTGGCATTTTAATTGAGGAGCTTAACATTAGACGGCTTTTGTACGCAGACGATATTGTAATATTGGCTGAAGAGATTGAGATTCTACAAAAAATGATTGATAAATTGGAAAATTATTGTGATTATTAGAATCTCGAGGTAAATCTTACTAAATCAAAGATAATGATATATAGAAATGGAGGAAGATAAGCTAGAAGTGAAAAATGACATTTCAAAGGTGAAGAAATAGAAATAGTAAATGAATTCAACTACCTGGGGGTAATTTTATGTATTTAGGGCAGTAATTCGAGCCATTCAATTATACGAAGCACATGTTTGGGGATGTAGTCACTTTGAAGAAGTTGATAGACTCAACCCCTAATTACGCTGGAATCAGATTTGGAAGATAGCCATTTGTATACATTGAATTTAAATTTAACGTACTTAAAACGAACACTATTTCAGTTTGCAGAATCTCGACTTCCACATAAATTTAGTATTAAAATCTTACAAAAAAAAATTTTTTTTGGGCAGAAAGTCTAAGCCAATTAAGCAATAATATGAATATACAGTGGCAACCAGAAATGACCTAGCAGGAGTGGGTTGGAAAACAAAACAATTTATTAAATGCTTTGATTATCAAATATTATGACGGTCGATTGCAGAGAGCTGCTCAAACTCAAACTTTTTATAGAAGATTCAACTTTAATAGAGGACAATACTACATCATGGATACTACCAGCCAAAATAACGTAACTTGGATTTTTAAAGCTGGTTGTGACTTAATACAACTAAATGGCTCACGATTTTCAAGAACTAATTCCCAAGAATGCGCCTTATGCAATATGAGAGAAATTGAAAATATACATTTTATTTGTAGATGTCCGAACATTAAATTGCTTCAGACTACAAAATTTTGATTGTTCAACAATATCTGAAAAAAATTTTGTTACAATATTGGATGGAGATCTTTTTAGTTGGCAAACTCTGGTAAATTACTTAATCAAAGCTTTACAATACCGTAAAATTTTAATAAATGAATAGAATCATTAAAATTTAATCTATATATGATAGCAAACAAATATGAATTATATAACCGATTTTTACGGCTAACGACGATGTCAAGGCCGTATATAAAATTCTTCATTTTATTTCTATAAGTATATTTGTATTGAATTTTTGAAAACAAATAAAAACTAACTTCCAGATTCCAGCCCTCGAAATTCGAGCGCTAATTCTAGGAAATTTTACTTTTTCATTAAATAAAGACCCTAAAAGTATGTTAATCAATTATAGCCAATTCACAAATCAACACAAAAAACAAACTCATTTTTATTACAAACACATTTACAAATTTAATAAACACACACATAGCATTTTATAATTTTATGTAGCAACTTTAAATGCAATTTACTCAAAATAAAGGAAAAAATTTTAAAATCTGTAAATCTGCAAATCGGCTAAATAGAAATACCTTTCAAATAATATACGTTTGGTCAAAATCGGAATAAAACGGTAAAACAAAACATCAGTCACAAGAAATCGCCAGCCTATTAATATTATAGATTTACTTATAAAAAAAAATAATAAAAATCAATATTTTTTTTAATTTTCATTAAAAAGTTAATTATTCATGTTTTTTTTTTTTTATAGGTTCATAATTTTTTATAGTAAACTTAAATAAATAGCCAAAAATAATACAAAAAATTCAAAATATATTTTTAAAATCTTTATTAAAAGAAATAGGTGGTACTTTGATTAGCATAGGGCAGATTGGCCAAAGTTTGTTTTTGCCTACAACGCCAAATTCTTTATAAGAATCGATAAAAAAAAAAGCTCTAAAATGATTTTTGTTGTTTTGTTTTTTTATTAGCTTCTACAAATATACTTCGTTTTTTTTAGAAAATTTTATAAATTATAAATTGCTAATAATAAAAAATCGCCAATATATATATTTTTTAAATTTCTATTAAAAAATAATATAAAAATATTATTAATTTTTTTTTTTTTAATTTTCAAAACATAATTTAAAAAAAAAAAGAACTGGTTGAAAATAAAAAATCGCCAAAATATATTATATAAAAAATCTAAAATTATTTTTGCGTTTTTGTTTTAATTCTTAAATTAAAAAATGTAGTTAATATTTTGTAAGAAATTTTTAGTTTATAAATAGAAAGAGATTACTTAGTTTTTCTTGGAAATTTTCATAAATCATTTTGAAAAAATCGCCAAAACATATTTTTTTGAAATTTCTGTTAACAAAAAATTATTCACGAGTGAGGAACTTAGCTTCATCGCTAAATTTAATGTTATTCTTTTTTAGAAGTTTGAATAAATAAGTTCCAAAATAAAAAAGCACGTTAAAAATAAAAAAATTACAAAATATGTTAATAAAATTTTTATTTAAAAAAAAATACAAAAAGATGTAATATGTTTGTCATAATGTAGATCAATTTTCTATGCTCATAGCCACATTAGATACTAAAAATCGCGAAAAAGCCAAATTTTTGTTGTTTCATTATTTTTTGCTAATAAATAAAAAAAGTATTTTGTATTTTAAGAAATTTTTATAAATGATTTTTAAAAAATCGCCATAATACATTTTTCAATTATAAGTTTTAAATACAAAAATAGGTAATTTTATTGCCATAGTATAAGGCCGAGTTGTCAATTTTTTGGGCCTACATCGCCAAATTCGATACTAAAAACGCCAAACAAAAACACAAAAATATTTTTTTTTTTTTGTTCACAAATAAAAAGAACTTGGAAACTTATATAAACAATTTCGGAGAAATCACAAAAATTAAATCAAATCTTTTTTTAAATTTCATAAGTAATGTCTAAAAAATCGCTAAAATCTTTTTCTAATTTTTATTAAATGTCTACAAAAAAGGAAATGTATTTGTCATACTGCACCAAATTCGATATTAAAAGGGCAAAAACACGCAAAAATCAGTTTATCCATTTAAGTTCATAAATAAAAAAGTACTTAGCATTTCTTAGTGTGTATAAATAATTTCGGAGAAATCACCAAAATTAACTCAAATCGGTAAAAATATATTTTCTAAAATTTCTATTTAATGAATACAAAAAAATATATTATTTTATTTGTTAGATTTTTGTCCTACATCGCGAAATTCCATAATAAAAATCGGAAACGTTTTATTTTATTTTTTAGTTTATAAATAAAAGTGGTGCTCATTATACCCTATACCACTATGTGGTTTGGGTATAATGACTTTGTGCTGCTGTTTATAACAACCAAAAATATTTGACCTACACCCATCTTTAATTATACCGATCGAATCAGAATCACCATCTGATTCGATTTAACGATGTCCGTCCGTCCGTCCGTCTGTGTGTCCATGTAAAGTTTGTAATCAAACTGCAGGTCGCAAATATGAATATATTTTGACGAAATCTGGTATTTGATCTTGTATCGGCCATGGGATGAACGCTATTGAAATTGGTGAGAATCGGTCCATGTTCAGACCTAGCCCCCAAACAAATGACCCCTATGAAATCAACATATATTGCCATAAGATCCAAATTAGCATACAAATCTTAGTCAAATTGGGTTTGTATCTATATATTACATCCATTAATCAGTAGTCCAAAAATGATCCCTATTGGACAACTCTCAGTCATAGGCCCCATATAGATCTGCTTCCCGATCTTCACTTAAATCTATCAAAAAACAAAAATATTGCACTGATTCTTCTCAAATTTTGTTTGTATATATTTTTGCAAAATACAAGAGACTTTACCAAACATAGTCAGGATCGGTCCACTTTTGGGCCTAGTCCCCATATAGATATAGCATCCGATATGAACTTTTTCATATCTGCAGCCGAAAAAATTAATAAAAATCCCACTCAAATTTGGTTTATGCTTATTTTCTATATCCAGTTAGTTGCGCCTGAGAGATAGGGTCTCTAAACGCATGGTATAGGGTATCGTATAGTCGGTCTAGACCGACTATAATTTTCTTACTTGTTTTTTTATTATTTTATTATATGTTTTTAGTACATAAATAAAAATGGTGCTTAGTTGGTTTTTTTTTTTAGAAATGTTCATAAATAATTTCTACCAAATCGCCACTATATATACATATATATATATGTATATTTTTATTTTTACTCCATGCGCTCATCGCGATTCTGGTGCTATGGGCCATAACAAGTATATTTGCCCATTTTCGAAGAAACAAAGAAACATATTCCAATGTTTCAACTTTTTAAATTAAATTAAAAATAATAAATAAATTAATAATAATAAATTTTAAATTTTTGTATCCAAAACATTTATATTTTCGAGAGATATGATTTAAATCGAGAATCTGAAATAAATAATAAAAAGGAGTGCACTACACACGGCAAGCATATCCGTTGAGCGGACGAAGTGTGTGAAGAGTGGGAAAAAATATACACACTTCGTTCTGTATCTGTATTTAAGAACATTTCAGAAAGTCGACTATGGATCCATTACCGTCTACATCGCAAGCCGCAATAACATCAACAAGTGCCGATAGTGACAGTAATTTGAGACATTTGAGACATTTGCCTACACACGATGTTTTAAATTTTGGTACGCCTTGTGAATTGAGTGGTCTCAATCTACCAACAAAACAGGATGTTTTAAGAAAGTAAAATGTTTTCATATAAAACATATTAGGCTACAAAACATTGGAACAAGAAGATGCTGAAACTAAAGTAATCAGTTTGAACGAATTTTTCTTCAATAAAGGAATATCTCTGGATTCTTTGATTGGCATATGTTGTGAGGGTGAGCCAGCAAATACTGGCGTAAGAAAAGGAATTCAGTTAAAGAGAGCACTGAATTGGTTTGTGTGCCTTCTCCACTTTAACGAGTTTACGTTTCGACATTTGTTTGACACTTTGGAAAAACCATCCACCACTGGACCACGAACAACAACCGGAAAGTTAAGGAAATAAATTGAAACTTGTGAAAATCTTCCGGCATGTAATTGCTATAAAATAACTTATTTATTTCCATTTTTAGTCATTTTTCACAGCTATTATGTTTCAATACGAAATGCTAAAATTTCATTCTTCTAATTTTCTATTTTCATATATAAACGAAGTTGAGGTGGAAAATATACCTGATTTAGGTGCTGTTGCATTTACTACCGACGCAAGGTACTTGTACAAAATGGCACTTGTAATTTCTTCTGGAGTGGTTTCGGCTGATTTGGCTAACACTAAACCAGGGCCAATTGCACGTTCTCGCTGGCTTACCAAGGCCAGTAGATTATTACGGTTTTATGTGACAACCAATTGGCCATCTAAAAATTTTAAAATTCTATTTCTTAACTTGTATTTTAGTTAAAATAATAAAGAAAATTAAGGCAAAACATATTCGTTCATTCAAAGAGTAAATTAAAAAACGAAGTTGTTGACTTAAATTGAATGAAATCGATATAGGTCGTATTTGGGTATCCCACATAATTTTTAGCGCTGATAATTTTGGACTATTTTGAATATGGGAAAGTCAAAGATTCGACGATTTGTGCAATAATTTCGTCAATTTTGCCCAAAAAGGTAAACAAAAGCCCACACAAATGCATGAAAACGCCCCCTGGCGGCTGTTAAAAATAAAAATAAATGTAAAAAATGGATTTCCCGACCGGTATACATATTTTCAATAATTTTTTTTAAATTTGAAATGGACTAAATAGGTTGATTTTTGAAAATATCATGAAAATATCTTCATTGAAATATTGGCAGGCTCAAAAATGATTTTAGCAGTGTGGTTCCTTGGGCATAAATAATTGTTATGGCTCATAGTATCAGAATCGCGGCCCCTACAATTTGACCCATCCTAATATATATGTATGTATATATATATTTTTTTATTATTAAAATAAAGTAGTTGCCTACAAACATATTACCAAAAATTACAAATATTAAAATAACCACATTAGTAATATTAGGATGGCTGCTAAACTAGTTTGAGAATCGCCACATTTGGCAAGGAATTGCCATATCTGAAAAACCTGATAAAGTGTGATAAAATCTAACTTTTTTGCTTTTCTTTCGATGATTTTGTTTGTCAGTATTTAAATTTATTAAAAATGTTAACTTGTTTCAAACAATAAAAAAAAAATAATTTTATTTGTTTAATATACATATTAAGCGGGTTATTTTCTAAAACAGAATTTTTAAAATAACTGTTATTCTTTTTCAAAAAAAAAACTTTTGCTTTTAATAATTTTTGTTTTCTTTTTTTTTTGGTAAACAAGTTTTGGAACCACCCTCGTACCAGTTACTAATTAATGTATACTCGAATTAGTTACTAATTAATATATGCTGTTTCTAAAAAATTTTAAAAATTTTTCATATATACTATGCGCCTGAATAAACATGTCTTCTAAGAGCAGCACGCTTATTTGTTCCTCTCCTTTTCGATATATTTATACCCTATACCACTATGTGGTTTGGGTATAATGACTTTGTGCTGCTGTTTGTAACTACCAAAAATATTTGACCCAGACCCATCTTTTATTATACCGATCGGCTCAGAATCGCTTTCTGAGTCGATTTAACGATGTCCGTCCGTCCGTCTGTGTGTCCATGTAAACCTTGTAATCAAAGTACAGGTCGCAAATATATATTTTAATGAAATTTAGTATATAAGCTTTTATCGGCCATAGGATGAACGCTATTGAAATTGGTGAAATTCGGTCCATGTTCAGACCTAGTCGCCATACAAATGACCCCTATGAAATGGATTGAAATTGCCATAAGATCCAAATTATCATATAGATCTCGGTCAAATTGAATTTGTGTGTGTTTATTACATCCATTTATCAGTTATCTAAAAATAAACCCCATGTGGCAATTCTTTGTCATAGCCCCCATATAACACCGCTTCCCGATTTTCACTTAAATCTATTAAAAAACAAAAATATTGCACAGATTTTTCTCAAATTTGGTTTGTATATATTTTTTCAAAATATAAGTGACTTTATTAAATATGGTCAGGATCGGTACATTTTTCGACCTAGGCCCCATATAAATATAGCATCCGATATGAACTTTTTCATATCTGCAGCCAAAAAAATGCCACTCAAATTTGCTTTATGCTTATTTTCTATATCCACTTAGTTGGATCGAAGAGATAGGATCTCTAAACCATGGTATAGGGTATCATATAGTCGGTCTAGAACGACTATAATTTCCTTACATGTTTTGTTTTAATTTATTCTAAAAATAAAACCTAAATTTAGGTGTTTAAACATTTTTGGCACGACAGTTTCTTAATCATGTTGAATTTTTAATTATTAATAATTGTTGTTCTTTTTAACTAGTTTTTTTTTTTTAATTATTGAAAAAAACTGCTTTAAACACTTGAAAATTCTATTTACATATTATGTTTATGTTTAGCTTTAATATGATATTTTCTAAAATTTATTTACAAGAAAAACAAAACAAAAACAAAGCCAGCCATTTAAATTTGTTTGATATAGTAGACATGTCTATGTTTTTATGTATTTATTTTATTGTCGAAATGAAAACATGACTAGAATTTTCTATGATCATTAAATTTATCCTACACGTTATTTATATTCTAAATATACTATTATTTGATGTATTTTTTTGTATACTTAATATGCGCATTATTCAAACCAGAGGTGCAATGAAAAGTTTTAAATTAATAAGTATGTATGTAATTTCTCTTTGTTTTTTTTACTTTTATTATAATTTTTTTTTGTTTTTTTATTTGATTTTTTTTTTTTTTTGCAAAACTATAAAATAAAACCGGCACGGCACATTGGCGCTTGACATTGAACATTTCTAAAAATACAAAAAAAAAGTTTTAAAATAAAAACAAAACCTGTTTCAGACGCACAATTGCACATTGCAGTTTTGTGATAATTTTTTTGTGAATTTTTTTTTTTCTTATTTTTGTTAATCGTTGCAGGTATAATAAAAAGTAAACTCACTACGCAATTTTGTTTAACTGAAAGAAAAAAAAACCCAATATGAAATTTTGAACAGGATTTGAATAGCTAGTTTTATTCAGGAGCTTATTTTGTACATATAAATTAACTTAAAATTAACCTATTAATTTCTCTTTATATAATTCGCAATTGGAAATAAAAATGTTTTTGAATTCCTTTAATCAAAATACTTTTTATACCCTCCACCCCAGTGTATAGAGGGTATATATAAGTCTGACATTCCGTTTGTAATAATTAGAAAAAAAATTTTTGACTCCATAAAATCTTAATATATAAAAACGTTGGTGCGTATGTTGGTACTCTAATAACTGTTGAACCACTAATGCTAGCGACTTCGTATTCATACTATATGTTCCTTTGGTTCTCCGATTTGCATAACTTTTTTTTGTACCTGATAGGTGGCGCTGGGGTCGAGATTTTCCCAAAAAATTTATTTACGGTCCAATTTAGCTCAAATTCGCAACATATATTATGTACATAAAACTAAAGTTGCTGACAAAGTTTTTCACCTGTAGGTGGCGCTGGTGTTAAAATATTCAAGAAAACGTATATTTTTTTTCAGTCATATTCATAATATTATTAAATGCAATGTATTTAAGGCACAGTATTAAAATTTAGATGCAATATAAAATCCAGATGTTTTCTTCGGGCCAGCAACGCGGACCGGACTCAGCTAGTATATATATATTTGTGATCCTTATAACAAGAGAAGTTTATATAGCGATGTCCGTCTGTCCGTCTGTGGAAATCACGATGATGGCTTCAATCGGGCAGCTAGGGTGCTCGTTGGCATAAAAAATGATTCACTAGCATCCTGAGAAGTTTGCTGTGTAAAATCGTCCAAATCGGTTGATTAGGTTCCGAGAATTGTATGAAGAAGTAAAAAAAAATCTTGAAAAAATATTATTTGTTGTTCTATGTTGTTCTTGTCACGATCACAACCTCAATAGGATAACTGGGGCGCACGTTTTTAGTGAGAATGATTGACTAACATCATAGAAGGTGTTTGAAAAGTCATGAAAATCGGTTTAATAGGTCCCGAGAAATCACTGAAGAAGTAAAAAAATTTAAAAATATATGTTTCTGTATTGTCCTTGTTGTTATTCTAAACGTTGTATTGTTGTCATAGCTGGACCTGTTGTTTTTGTGGTCGTTGTGGTAATAATATAATAAAAACTAACCCTTTGTGCATTTTTTTATCAACACTGGTAGAAAAATTTTAAAGTTTGGTATCAGGTAATTTTTGTTATCGCCGCGAACCTACCTGCAAAGTTTCAAATCGATTGGGTCACGGGAAAGTGGTTAAAAATCGATCCAAAATTTTGTCGACAAGCAGACAAGCAGACAAATCAAGTTAATATAAAGAGAAAACATCTAAAGCAAAGAATGCTAAACTACCTAGTTGTTAATAAAAAAAAAACAATGTAAATTTACCAAAAAAAAAAAAAATTTTGTGTATTAATTTATTTAAAGAAAAACAACAATAACTTTTGATGTTGTATTTTTTGTGTGTAATATTTACATATACATACATACATATATTAAATAATAAAATAATATACATATATTCTATATATGTGCATGTATACATATATTCTATATAGGTACATATGTATATTCATAATAACCGTATGTTAGAAATACATCGTTATATTATTTTATTTATATAAAATTCTCCAATATGTATTTTGGTTTAGGGAAAATACATATCTTTTCTATTAACAAACAGAGTATCACTTCATTTTGCACAGTGTTGCTATGACAGAGTAGATGGCGCCACAGTTTTTGTTCTTTGCAATAGTTCTTTCTATTTTAACATGAATGAACATTTTAAATTAGACATCAACCACAACAATGTTAAGAGTATACACAGGGCTGGTCTTTTATTTCATACGTTTTTCCATTATTCTTTTACAAATAAGACCATAAGTTTGGCATACTAACATTTTGTTTTGTTTACAAAATAGAGTTTCCGAGTTCATCAATGAGTTTTTTACTTTCAAAACAGTTCTGCATAGTTATATAAAATTATTATGTATTTATTATTACATATAATTTTTAAAAATTGTTTATAATTACTAAAGCAGTATTATTCACATAAATACAAAATTGCACTTTTTAAATTTTCCATTCAAAGTTAAGAAAATAACAATTCTAAAAATTGGAATTCAGATTTCCAATTTTAAATTAGAAAATATCAATTGAATTTCAGAAAATCATATTAAAATTGAAAAAAAAAAATTTTTCTTATATAACCATTAAAAAAACATCTTTTCTACCATTTTTGAAAAAAGAACATTTTCTTAAAAAGTATTTTTTAAAGTACTCTTTTTTTTAAAAAAGTACCTTTTTATAATTATAACTTTCTTCTTAAGGTAAATTTTCTTATAAAGTTACCTTTTCTCAAACAAGGATCTTTATATAAAATAACTTTTTTTTAAAGTAAATTCTCTTAATGTACTTTAAAAAAAAGCACATTTTCCTGGTATATGGCAAACCAAAAATTGCCAAGATTTTTAGAAACTTTTATTTTGAAATACCGCATAATTTTTAACTCTCAAAACATTGAAAAGTATTATTCCTTATTTTGACTATTGGTATTCTGTTGTAACGCATTGAACAATGAATTGCGACCCCATAAAGCAGTGATGGGCAATTTGGCTCGCAGGAGCCTTTTGTACTTACGAGCGAGCTAGCCGTTTGCACTTGAGTGCTAGACGAAGGGGGCAGTCAAGAGCCAGCATGAAGGGAAGGAATACAAGAGCAGAATGAAATTCTTTACTCTCATATTTAATATTTCTCTCTACTCTCTCTCTCTCTACTTACTCTACTCTCATATTTCTCATGCATGACAACATGCTTTGCCCACAAGTACAGTGGAATAAACACCAACTTCTCATAATACAAAATATAAAATTTAAATAAAGCATATACTGGAATTTAAGAAATTTACGTATATTTTCCAATCATAGTATTATTAACATACAAATAAAAGAAATTAAAGAAGTAATTATCAAAACATTTAAGTGACAAATTTGAATAATGTTCAATCAATTTTCAATAAAAAAATGTATCTTGTACTATAATTTATTTAAATTTTTGGCGTAATTGCCAATATTTTTTACAATTATCAAGGCTTTAAGTTAAATAATTAAAAATAAATCTCATAGATAGATTTACAATATATTTTCTAAACTTCAGTCATTTTATCAATCCCGACAAGGGTTATTTTCAACAAATCATAAAGATATTGATACTTCAAATTTCATTTTAGGAGCATAATCAGGTGTAGTAGTAACTTTATGAAGAATTAAAACAAATTATTCAACCAATGTTAAATTTTCCACTGGTTCACTTTCTATGGTAACGATAGCGTCTATATTTGGCTGAATAGAATTTGCCGTAGCAATACGCATTATAGAGCATAAGGTAATATCGGACATTCTATTCCTTATATTGCACTTATTAACATTCATTTTTGAAAAAAATTGTTCGCATATATAAGTACTGCCAAACATAGATACAATTTTTGCTGCAAAATTACGCAAAGCAGGATATTTACTGCTGTCAAGACATTTATAAAAAGCAATTGTATCACTTATTTCTAAAAATTCTAATTTTAATTTGGAAGAACATTGAAGTTCGATTAACTCCATTTGAAGGTCAATTGGCGCACTACGAATATTTGCTCTGAAAGGAATTAAAAAAAATATCAAATTGAGTTTGAAGGGAATCCAAAACCACAAACCCCTCCTTGAATTGAGTAAGTAAAATGTGAATTTCCCTGTTATATTTTGTAAAATCTACAATTTGATTTTCAGATATTTTCCTTAAACGTGGGAAAAAATGCAAGTTGTTTTCTGTTATCTGCTCGTACCATAATTCAAGATTCATTTGGAAACCTTTAATCTCATCACTCATATTATAAATCAAGTTATCTTTTCCTTGTAACGTCAAATTTAAGATGTTTAAATGCTCCGTAATATCTGTAAGAAAAGCCAAGTCGGCCATCCAATCAGGATCATGTAATATAGGAAAAGGCTTATTTTTCGATTCCTTTAGTAAAAAATTAAAAAAAAAATAGTAACATATTTATCACAAAGGATTTTGTTAGTTACCAGAAAATCTGAAATAGATGTCTTCAATTCAAAAAACCTCTTCAACGTAGCTCCACGGCTTAACAAACGAAGTTCTGCGAAATATGGAATATCTGAATGGTGAGACCCAGTAAATTCCAAAAATTCCTTGAATTGTCGATGGTTCAGTTCTTGGGAGCGAATTATTTTGATGCAGTTTACCACAACATCCATGACATTTTTAAAAGGTACTGCTTTGGCACATAAAGCTTCCTGGTGTATAAGACAATGCACTGCCACGAAATCGTTATATCCGTTGGAAGCAAATTTATGCTAACAATCATTTTTTGAACGATTGCATAGCTCACCCGGGTCGCACCAACACTATCAACCACAATATCCTAAAACAAAAGTAAAGAACCGATAAACTTTCCAAACACATTTTCCTAATAACATACCTTTGATGTAGTTCGGTCAGAAACGCATAATTTTTTAAACAGCTCTTTTCTTTCTTCACCAACGTACTTGTCATAATCTTTATGGAATTGTTCATAGTGTCGTTTTATGTTGAACACTTTGCAAATTATGTGTTTTTTGCATATTAAACATTGCGATTCTCCTCCACTTAACTGACACAAATAATTGTGACTCCACTCACTATTAAAATTTCCCGATTTTCTTTTTAAAAGGTTTTCATTAAAATTACTTTCTGATGCCATCGTAAAAACAATTTATTTTCAAAGAAAATTTAATGAGACACGTGGTAAAGTGTTTTCTTTATTATAAAGAATCAACGCTGCATTTCTCGAAAACATACACTGGTTAAAAAAGGTATATTCTCATATAAAAATATGTCTGCCAAATAAAGATTACCTTTCAAATATGGAATTTCAAATACTGCAACCTTAAAGAATATATAGGAATGATTAAATTATGAAAATACTGGAAATAAAAATATTTAAAATATAGAAAAACTCTAACAAAAGTTAAACAAAATTTTTCATACAAATAAAATTTGAAAATTTACGATTTAAAAACCTGTTATTGACCACAGTGCTTGGTTGAGCGACGTCGAAAATGAAAATTGTTGCCGCTTACACATAATTGTATGCTTTATATATACAACAGTTTCAACATTTGCAAAATCTACTAAAATTAGCTTAAAAATTGTAATTTAAAAAAAAGAAAATTTAGTTACATTTTTTAAAAGTAAAGTCAATGTAAAATTTGTAATTTTCAAACAAATAATTGTATATAATTATCATTTGATATTTGCAGTTAAAATTTTTATTCATTAATTGAGGGAGGCGGTAACCCTATTTTAGTCTTTGCTGAAAGAAAATTTGTTGTCAATGTTAGTTCCTCCGCAACTCTTGTGGGATGAACATCATACACGGATGGATGTAGAAATTTTTTCGTTTCCCTTTCCCCGCAAGTAGTTGTGCCCTTTGTCAAACACTTGTTTGCACTTTGACTATTTTAGGAGCCGAAAATTTGCCCATCACTGCCATAAAGTATTTGTATTCTTAATCGCTATAACAACTCGAGTCCATATAATGTCCGTACATGCGTCGGTCTATCTGTCTTTTGAAATTACGGTCATTCAACAAGATAAACCATTTACCTGGGTAAAGTTAAAAAAATATTGTTTGTCGTTACTACGAGCAGGTTGGTATTTGAAATGGGTTAAATCGGGCATCACTGTGTCAAGATATGGTCTAAAATATGGAGATGCCTCCAAAAATGCTAAAAAAAATGTATTTGCTGAAATAATTTGGTAGTAAGTTTAACAAATTGTTTACTTTTTCAAATATTTTGTTTATATTTATTATCAATACTCAAACCGAGGTGGAGGGTATTAAAGATTCGGCACAGCCGAATTTAACATTCTTACTTGTTTTTGTTTTCACTTTTCTTGGTTATTTGAAAATCATATCGAGCCATAACCGCATAAATAGCTTAAGGCCAAAATCGCAGTTTGCTGATGCTATTTGCAGCATCAAAAAATGAAAATAGAATATCTTGTTACTTTTGACTTTCATGGCTCGATATTGAAAATTTTGTAATACTATCTTCACTGAAAATTTTGTCAGTTGTATGAAAACGGTTGTTATCTGTAACATATGGCAACATTTGAAATTTAAAACAACATGTTAGAAATTTAAATATTTTGTCCAATTATAAGATGTAATTTAAACTCAATGGTCAGAAAACGAAGAGATATCAGTTGGTGGTTTTCTTTCAGTGAATATGACACAAGTAAGTTTTCATTACATATTATAATCTGGCACAAATCCTAGTGTGGAACGGAAATTTTAGGTGTCAAATGTTGCACATGACACCATGTTACAACCCGTTTTCATAAAACTGCCAACAATTGATATTGAAAATTTCTTTTTTTTTTTAAGATTCAACTTTTTTAATATTTTTGTAATTATTTTATTATTTTCCTTTAATTCTCATATTTTTTTTTTTAATTTTTATTTAAAATTATTTCTTCTAAAACAATTTTCACTACTTTAAAATTTTATTCATGTGTTTGAATTTAAATTATATTTTTTTGAGTTTGTTGTGAAATTTTTACTTTATTATTTTTGAAGTTTCAATGGTGCGTAGTAGAGCAGAAGAAAGCATTTATTTCTAAAAATTCAACACTACACAAGCAGATTGCAGCCCTCGATATTCGAGCGCAAATTCTAGGAAATTTTAGTTTTTCATTAAATAAAGACCCTAAAAGTATGCTAAACAATTATAGCCAATTCACAAATCAACACAAAAAACAAACTCATTTTTATTACAAACACATTAAGAAATTTAATAAACACACACATAGCATTGTATAATTTTAAGTATATGTTGGTAGCAACTTTAAATGCAATTTACTCAAAATAAGGGAAAAAATTTAAAAATCTGTAAATCTGCAAATCGGCTAAAAAGAAATACGTTTCAAATAATATACGTTTGGTCAAAATCGGGATAAAACGGTAGAACAAAACATCAGTCACAAGAAATCACCTAGCCTATTAATATTATAGATTTTATTACAATTTTCAATCAAAACTTTCAATCAATTTTTTTTCCTTAAACTTTAATTTAAATAAAAGAAATCTTTGATAAGTTTTTCATAATTTGTTTACTAAATTTTATTTTAGTATTTTTTAAATTATTTCCTTTTCATTTAAAAATATTTTAAAGTTTTTCTGTATAAAATGTGATAAATATTACTTTAAGAAAACATATTTTCATTAAATATTTCACAAATTTTTTTCCATAAAAAGTTGTAAAAATAAAATGAAAGTGGACATTTTTTATCGGTTATTTTTTTGTTACGTAAAATTTAATTTAAACAAAAAAAAAATATGATTGAGTTTGAAATTGTTCAGGCTCAAGATAAAATGTTTTTACTTTAAATAAAGCAAAAGCATTAGCACATTTGTTTCAAAAATTGATCTATATTCTGCATGACAGGTTATACAGCTGTTTCGGGAAGAGTCACCAACCCTAATCAGTAACCAAAAGCAGTAGATAGTTTATTGGAGAGGCTTAAATAGTATAAATTTTGCTTGAATTCTCATTTGGTTGTTTTCAGCAAATATATATATGAATTTAACGTTTTACCAAACAAACTATCTACTGCTTTTGGTTACTGATGAGGGTTGGTGACTCTTCCCGAAACAGCTGTATAACCTGTCATGCAGAATATAGATCAATTTTTGAAATAAATGTGCTAATGCTTTTGCTTTATTTAAAGTAAAAACATTTGATCTTGAGCCTGAACAATTTCAAACTCAATCATTAAATTGATAGAGATCGAAAATAAGATTTTTAATTTTTTAAAAAATAACAAAATTGCAAAAAAAAAAATATTTTATATTTTCAATGGTGCGTAGTAGAGCAGAAGAAAGCAGATATTTCTAAAAATTTGTAACTACACTGTATTCTTAATCGGACCGGTTTCTGGCATTTCAGACTTTATCAGCGATTAATTGAACATTATGGTAATTGTTCTGATATAATTGAATAGATTGTTGCTATATGAAATTTTTCTACTTGGGGCGGCCGTGAGGTTTGAACCTGCGTCTATCTCACATACACTCGTACTTGCATTTTTTGAACATGCGCTTTAACACACACCTAAAGTCAGGCCTACGAGCAGTGTGGTTAAGAATCAGTTTTCATACCGTACACCTTTTACTTCGTATTATCTCAGAAGATACAACTCTGTTCGAACAAACAATCTTTTTTAATAATGTTTTTAAAAAGTCGGTAATTTCCAGTCATTTTTACAAAATTTTGAATTCAGTACTTTTAAAATTATTTCCTTTGCATTTGAAAATAATCAAACTTTTTTCTACATAATAAATATGTTTAAAAAAAATTTCTTTCATTAATATTTTCATCAAAAAAAATTTTTTCCTTTAAAACTGTTTCACCTCTTCAAAATAATTTAGATTTTTTTTATCGGTTATAGTTTGTTACGCAAATAGTTTGTTAAACAAATAAATTCTTTTAATTATTTGATAATTTTCAGTATTTTTACAAAAAATATTTTTGGGCATAAAATGATATTTTTATATAATTTTTTTTTTTTTTGTCGTGACGAATTCAAAATATTT
This sequence comes from Cordilura impudica, assembly GCA_963682025.1. NCBI lineage: Eukaryota > Metazoa > Arthropoda > Insecta > Diptera > Scathophagidae > Cordilura > Cordilura impudica. The sequence continues at coordinate 190,782,760 of OY821521.1, forward strand.
TTTTTTTTTACCTAAAATTTTTTTTATTTTCATTAAAAAATTTTTTTTTCCTTAAAAATATTTTGACGACTTAAATATATTTGTAATTTTATATGAGCATTATTTTAACTTTAAGTTGATATTAAACAAAAAATTTGTTATATTTTTATAATATGGTAATTTTCAGTTTTGGTTGTTTCTTTTTTATTTGTGTTTTATTATTTTTTAATTTATTATTATTAAAAATTAATAAAATTATTATTATTGAAGTTATTTTAAAATATTTTTTTTTATTTATTTTCAGCATAATTTTCTTTTAAATGCAAAAAATATTCAAAATTCAAAAATAACGATTGTTTGTTTGGACAGAGTTGTATCTTCTGAAATTATTACAAAGTAAAGCTGTATGGTACGAAAACTGAATCTAACCACACTGCTCGTAGGCCTGACTTTAGGTGAGTGTGTTAAAGCGCTGACCAAAAAGTGCAAGTACGAGTGTATGTGAAGGTTCATGGTTCAAAACTTCACGGCCGCCCTAAGTAGAAAAAATTTTCATATAGAAATAATCTATTCAATTAAAACATAACAATTATCACAATGTTCAATAAATCGCTGATGAAGGCTGAAATGCCAGAAACCGGTCCGATTAAGAATACAGTGCAGTTATGAATTTTTGAAATATATGCTTTCTTCTTCTTTACCACGCACCATTTAAACAAAAATATAATTTGCAGTAATTGCAATATGTCTGAGAAATTACTAAATCTAACAAACTAAAAAAAATAGTTTACTGGTCTTTTGAAAATTTTCTACTTACATAAAAATATTTTAAAAAAATTTGTGCTAGAGAAATTATATTTTTAAATAGAAAATGAACGAGTTATCCCAACCTCTTTATAAATACTGTTATGTCTTTAAAATGGGAAATATTATGTAAGTGAATTGAAATTTAATTGAATCGAATGCTACATAAAATATAATTTAAAAAAAAAATTTTTTTTCATCAAAATTTAATAACATTTTAATAAATATTTAAAAATTTGTTATGGGTAAACAAAGAATCTTTTTTTAATAATATTTTAAATAATATTTCTTAAATATTTAAAAAGTGAAAAAAAAAATTGATTCTAAAGTTGATTAGTTTCTAACTAAATCATTAGGCTGATAGAAATTTTTTTAATTTTATATTTATAAAAATATAAAAAAATATATCTTTAAAAAAATTATATATTTTTATTTCTCGAAAATTATTTTGCTAAAAGTTTTTGTAAACATAAAACGGTTTTAAATAGTTACATTTATTAAAACAAAAGTTGTTTAAAGTAATTAAGCTTAACAGTCACTGAGTAATATTGGAAATTCTATTACAACTAGCAGAGCCCAGCACTCGAAATTCGAGTGCAAAAATGTAGGAAATTTTATTTTGTCATTCTTTGGCTAAAATTGAATGACAATTATAAATATTTTATTTTATTTAATTTAATATATTTTTAACACATATTGAACATAAATTTTACTATTCTGCACTTCTCTTCCATATCAACTATAACTGTGCTAAATTTCACACTCCATCGTGCGCGCATTTTGCTTAAAAACTTGTCGAAAAATTTACCTTCATGTATTAATATATAGACTAGTAGATCCCAGCCCTCGAAATTCAAATGGAAATTCTAGGAAATTTAATTTTTTCATTTATTAAATTATTTTATAAGACCTACATATATTGGTTATTGGTTTATGTATGTCGAAAATTATTTTTCAATTCAACATAATTATTATTGTGAATGAAGAAAACAAACTCATTTTTTTTTTGCAAAAACATTATAATTTTATACATGCGTTAGTGGCAAAAAGAAAGTTTTTAATGTAAAAATCTTTAAATCTGTTGGACTGCTGTTGGTCAATATCGGGAGAAAACTGTGGAACAAAAAATCGGTAACGAGAAATAGTCTTACCTATTAATATTATAGATTTACATTAAAATTATATCTTAAATATTTTTTAAATTATTTTCTTTTTTGTTTTGTAATTTTTGATTTTTTTTAAGATTCTGATTTCTTCTAAAAATTTCCAAACAGGTTCGTTTGCCAATCGCTAACTAAATCTAAACTGTTGAACAACAAAAATTAAATAATATACATATATATTTTGCAACCAGTTTGGAGCCATATTTATGACAGCCAAAGTTAAGAACCTTCAACGCGTATAAAAAAAACGAACACATAAAAAAGCATAGTGGCTTCATGTATAAACAAAACGCATTTACGAATAAAGGAATTATTTAAATTCGTATTATGTACAAACAGACAGATTTAATAAATGTGGGTTTAAGGCAAACATATTCACAGTCCGGACGCAGCCATTTAAAGAATTTATGACTTTTAAAATAACAATGCCACAAAATGTATAAATTTATAAAGGATTAATAAAAATTGAGGGTTTTGGTTAAACAAACTTGATTAATAAAGGAGGATTAACATAAATTTGAGGTCAATATAACATAAACAGAATGGGCTGGAAGTATGGGTATGACATTTGTACAAGGCAACAGTTTAACATGAAATATCATGGAAGGAAATTTTTAAAAAAAATTTGCTGGAAACGATTTTAAAATAATTTAAATATAATGTTTAAAAAAAATTCCAAATAGAATTGGGCTGTAGTGTAAACGTTCTATTTATAAGACTTTTATTAGATTTATTAGACATTTTTTTTTTTCTTAGAATTTATTGGTATATAAAATGCTTAAAAATAGAACTTTGTTTGTAAACAAAGATTGTTGTTTTTTTATCAAAAAAAAAAAAAAAAGAGAATTTAAGATCATTGACTGACTGACCAGCAAAAACATCAACAAGAGAAACGCATTTGTTGGCAAAGCATTTAAACATTCAAATATCAACAGATCAAATAATGAGAATTTAGTTTTTTTTTATTCATATATTTTATTGCAAAATATTTTGGCACATCGCCATAATCAAAAAAAAAAAGATTAAATATTTATTAACACAATCCTCACGACTTAAAATATTAGGTGGCTACTTATTTCGGGAGGAAATTTTTCATAATTTCAAACTTAAAACTCTTTCTATCCTTATGCATATGAGTTTTGAATGTCGCCGTGACTGTGCGTTACTTTGCAAGACTATTTTAAAATTAATCTTTGGTGACAACAAGTCTGTAGACCAAGTTTTCAGATTGATTGGATGAAAGGAAATGGGGTTTAAATCACTTCGTGACTATGCGTGACTGTAAGTGACTACTCCAAAATTAATATGTAGTCACAACAAGACTATGGGCCAAGTTTCCGATCAATTGGAGAAGGGGGAATGGGGTTGCCCCTTGGCAGACAGACAGACAGAGAGTATGAGCTAAAAGAAAGAGTTTAAAAATGGAAATTTGTATAAAGGAATTCAGAGAGCATTATTCTGAATTATATTTGATAATTTCTAAATTTCAATTGACGTTTGTTTAATTTCGAAAGAAATTATGGAAACTAGAGGAACCCAACCCTCTAAATTTGAGTGAAAATTGTAGGAAAATCTATTATTTCATTCAATTATAAATATTTGTTGAACACGTAGAAGATATATAACTGAGTTTGTTAATAAATAGTTTTATAAGAGCCTAGAGGTGTGATAAACAATTTTAGCCAATTTACAATAAAAAAAAAATAAATTTATAAACACACACAGAGCACTGTATAGTTTTTTATTTGAAGCTTTATGTATTTTATGTATGTATTAGTAGCAACTTTAATTGCATTTTACTTCAAAAAAATGTTCCAGACCGTGCCAATCTGTAAATATGGTGGACAGCTAAAAATAAATACCTTTCAAATGAGGTAGTTTTTGTCAAAATCGGTTGGCAATTGAAGGTTTAAAATCGGGCACAAGAAATCGTCTTGCCTATCGATATTATAGATTACGATTTTCGTTTTCTCTTATTAAATTTAATTATTTTGAATTAAATGAAATGATTAAATGAATTGAAAATGTAAGTTTAAAATTTTCTTGAATTATATTTACGAAAACTGTAGATAATAAATACACTACATTTTGGCTCTCATTGTTGAGAATTGTGTAGTTGTCAACTGCAACCCCAGCATTGCCCTCCTACTATAAGAACCACACCTCATATAAACAATCTAAACACATTTGTTCGTCGTATCACAACAAAAATAGATTAATTTTTAGTTAATTTTATTTACAACAAAATTCAGAAATATTCTAAAATAGCAAACAATAAAACTAACTGAAAACTTAGTGAATTTGTTGGCATGTGTGTCATATTATTCAGGCAGGTGGTGAATTTTCTTGTGAACTGTATATATTAAAAAAAAAAAAAAAAAAGGAAGAAGAATATATTGCAAGTGTTTGTATTTGGCTTAAAAAACTATTAAAATATTTGTTAGTTTGTTGCTCTAGCAAGATTTTCTTTATTTCGTGAACTTTTTTCTTCTGTATTTTTAAAAGGTCATCTTTCTTTGTTGTTGTCTATGAATAATGGAATGTCTGGGTTTGTATTTCGCTCATTTGTAATAAAATGTCAATTGCCCGTAAAATTGTTAAAGTTTAGCAAACAGATTATATCAGAATAAAGAATTTTATAAAAAAAAAAAAAAACACAAAAAGAAAATAAGAATATTTTTGCAATTTTATACGAATTTGTTTAATGAACTTTATGTAAAGAAGTTTGTTGAAATTTCATGTAAAATTTTGGAAGATGATCGAAAATTTGAGATACAAAGTAGAGAAAATGAGCTTAGTTGATTCAAAAGTTATAGAGAAGGTTAGGAAAAATCAATGGAATATTATATAAAAAAAAACAACCTAACAAGAAAATGAGCAAGTAAGAAAATTAATGACGGTCCGCCAATACAATACCTTATACCATGCGTTTCGAGATAGGGTCTTGGATTCAACTTTGCTGAGGCAATAACTGTATATAGGAAATAAGCTTAAACCAAATTTGAGTGCTATTGTTATCAATTTTTGGTGCACAGTTATGATAAAATTCACATCCGATGTAATTTTAGGGAATAGGTGAAAATATAGATCGATCATGATGATGTATAATATTAATAGGCAAGGCGATTTCTTGTGACCGATGTAAGTTTCACAGCTTTACCCCGATTTTGACAAAAAATTTATAATTTGAAAGGTATTTCTTTTTAGCTGTTACCCAGATTTACAGATTTAATCGTCTGGAATATTTTTTTGGAGTTATGATCGTTTAAAGTTGCTACTAACACATGCATAAAATTATACAATGCTATGTGTGTTTATTAAATTTGTTAATATATTTGTGTTAATGTGTTGAGTTTGTTTTCTTCACTTAAAATGAGTTGAATTGTGAAGCATACCTTTAGGATCTTTATTAAATGAAAAAATAAAATTTCCTACAATTTGCACTCGAATTTCGAGTGCTGGAATCTGCTAGTATTTAGTAAAGTCACTACTTTTCCCATATGCTATCTATGCTATATTTTTGTTTTTTTCTTATAGATGTAAGTGTAGATCGGAAATCCGCATTATGAGGGCTCTATGATAAAAAAAATTGTTCTACTGGGTTTTTTTTTTGGAAAACTGATTATTAACGGATTTAATAAATACACACAAACCCAATTTGACCTAGATATATAGGATAAGTTGGATCACATGGCAATTTAAGCTGATCAAATAGGAGTCATTTTTGTGGGGGACTAGGTCTAAACAAGCACCGATTTTCACCAATTTCAGTAACGTTCATCCTATGGCGGATTAAAGCTTATATACTAAATTTCATCAAAATATATTCATATTTGCGACCTGTAGTTTGATTACAAGGTTTACATGGAAACACAGATGGACAGACGGACAGACGGAAGGATGGACGGACGGACGGACTTACTGATATTGCCAATTTGACACAGAAATTGATGCTGAATCGATCGCTGTAACAAAAGGTGGGTCTAGGTCAAATATTTTTGGCAGTTACAAACATCAGCATACACTCATTACCCTGACCACATACATAGTGGTATAGGGTATAAAAAGGGCCCAAAAATCCAGAAGGAATTTTTGTCCAAATTATACAAAAAAAAAATTTTAATATGAGATATTTATAAGGAAACGAATTTTTTAGAATAGGTACTTTTTAAGGAAATGTAGTTTTGAAGAAAAGGTACTTTTTGAAGAAAAGGTACTTTTTGAAGAAAACGTACTTTTTAAAGAAAATGTACTTTTTAAAGAAAAGGTAATTTTTAAAGAAAAGGTACTTTTTAAAGAAAAGGTACTTTTTGAAGAAAAGGTACTTTTTGAAGAAAAGGTACTTTTTGAAGAAAAGGTACTTTTTGAAGAAAATGTACTTTTTAAAGAAAATTTACTTTTTAAAGAAAATTTACTTTTTAAAGAAAATTTACTTTTTAAAGAAAATTTAATCTTTGAAGAAAAGTTACTTGTGTTAGAAATGGTACTTTTTAGTAAGGGTATTTTTTAAAAGGGTACTTTTTTAAGAAAAGCTATTTTTGTAATAAAAGGTACTTCTTTAAGGAAATCTATTTTTTTAAGAAGAGGTCTTTCTTTGAGTAAAGGTACCTTTTTAAGAAAATATAAATGTTTTGAAAAGGTACTATTTTAAGAAGACAAACTTTTTTAAAAATACATTTTAAGGAAAGGCACTTTTTAACGAAATAATTTTTATTAAATAAAAGGTACTTTTTTAAGAGAGATACTTTTTATGAAAAGGTGCTTTTTGAAGAAGAGGTACTTTTTTAAGAAAAGGTATATTTCTAAGCAAATGCACTTTTTTAAGAAAATGTAATTTTTTAAGAAATAGAAGTGTTACTTTTTTAGAAAGATGTTCGTGTTTTGAAAAGGTACTTTTTACAAAAGTTAATTTTTTTAGAAAATGTTTTTTTTTAAGAAAAGGTACTTTTTGAAGAAAAGGTACTTTTTGAAGAAAATGTACTTTTTGAAGAAAATGTACTTTTCAAAGAAAATGTAATTTTTAAAGCAAATTTAATATTTGAAGAAAGTTACTTGTGTTAGAAAAGGTATTTTTTAGTAAGGGTATTTTTAGAAAGGGTACTTTTTTAAGAATTTATAAATTTTTTTGAAAAGGTACTATTTTAAGAAGAGATACTTTTTTAAAAATACATTTTAAGAAAAGGCACTTTTTTACGAAATAATTTTTATTAAATAAAAGGTACTTTTTTAAGAAAGATAGTTTTTATGAAAAGGTGCTTTTTGAAGAAGAGGTACTTTTTTAAGAAAAGATACATTTCTAAGCAAATGCACTTTTTAAGAAAAGGTACTTTTTTAAGAAATAGAAGTGTTACTTTTTTAGAAAGATGTTCGTTTTTTGAAAAGGAACTTTTACAAAAGATAATTTTTTTAGAAAATGTTCTTTTTAAGAAAAGGTACTTTTTTAAGAAAACGTACTTTTTAAGAAAATGTACTTTTCTAAGAAAATGTACTTTTTTAAGAAAATGTACTTTTTTAAGAAAGATACTTTTTATGAAAAGGTGCGTTTTGAAGAAGAGGTACTTTTTTAAGAAAAGGTACATTTCTAAGCAAATGCACTTTTTTATGAAAAGGTACTTTTTTAAGAAATAGAAATGTTACTTTTTTAAAAAGATGTTCGTTTTTTGAAAAGGAACTTTTACAAAAGTTAATTTTTTTAGAAAATGTTCTTTTTAAGAAAAGGTACTTTTTTAAGAAAAGGTACTTTTTTAAGAAAATGTACTTTTCAAAGAAAATGTACTTTTTTAAGAAAAGGTTCTTTTTTAAGAAAAGGTTCTTTTTTAAGAAAAGGTACTTTTTTAAGAAAAGATAATTTAGAAGAAAATGTAGCTTTTATATATTCTTTTAAGAATAACCAAATTTTAGGTCAGTGTATTTTTTTAAGTACTTTTTTCAGAAAAGGTGTTTTTTTAGAATATGTACTTTTTTAAAAAGGTACTTTTCTAAGAAGAGTTACCTTTTTAATAGAATGTACTTTTTGAAGAAAAAGTTACTTTTTTAAGAAAAAAATGCTTTTTTAAAAAAGCTACTTTTTGATGAAAATTACCTTTTTGAAGAAAAGTTAACTTTTTAAGAAAAAAAAGTTTTTCAAAAAAGGTAGTTTTTAAAGAAAATTTCCTTTTTTTAAAAAATTTTCTTTAATAAGAAATGGTATTTTCTTAATAAAATTTACTTTTTGAAGAAAATGTACTTTTTGAAGAAAATTTACTTTTTTAAGAACAGGTGGTTTTTTAAGCAAAGGTACCTTTTTAAAAATTAGTACTTTTTTAAGAAAATGTGCTTTAAGAAGAATTGGTACTTTTATAAGAATTAGTACTTTTTTAAGAATTGGTACTTTTTTAAGAAAATGTACTTTTCTAGGAAAAAGTAGTTTTTTTTTAAAAAGGTACTTTTTAAAGAGAAGTACTTTTAAAAGCAAATGTACTTTTTTTTTGAAAATGTACTTTTTTCAGAAAAGGAACGTATGTTTCGTTCTCGCATTGAATCTTCATACCAGTTTTAATATTCCTAGAATCATTTGTTTCGATGATACAACGTTTAACCACTTTTTTACAATTTTCCCTATTACATATATACTAGCAGATTCCAGCGCTCGAAATTCGAGTGCAAATTCTAGGAAATTTCATTTAATAAAGACCCTAAAAGGTACGCGTCACAATTCATCTCATTTTAAATGAAGAAAACAAACTCAACTCATTAACGCAAACATTAACAAATTTAATAAACACACACATAGCATTGTATAATTTTATGCATGTGTTAGTAGCAACTTTGAGTGATCATAATTCCAAAAAAATGTTCCAGACGATGAAGTTCTGTAAATCTGGTTCACAGCTAAAAAGAACAACCCTTGAAATAATAAATTTTTTGTCAAAATCGGGGTAAAACTGTGAAACTTGCATCGGTCACAAGAAATCGCCTAGCCATTAATATTATAGATATGTATATATTATGTCTTGTGGTTTCTAAAAGGAGCAAAGGGCCACAACGAATTATCTCCAAGCGGTCTTTCTCGATGCAAGGTTTTTTATTTCACTCCTGTTAAGCCGCTTTGAGAAATTTAAGCTTCAAGTTGCCGTCTCCAGGTGTGCGGCGGATGCCCAATTCTTCGTGGGTTTCCATTCGGGTACCAATCTATAGCAGCCTTTGCCGTATCACCATGTGGTCTGCGCAGTGTGTGACCAATACAGCGCCATTTACGATTTAGAATCTTAATGTGGGCCTTGGTATGTTTACTCCCATAATTCGATATTGGGAACAATGTTAGGCCAAAAGATTTTTAAGATTCTTCGCAGACAGCGGTTGATGAATACCTGTATCCTGTTAATATCTTTCGATGGCATGCAGCAGGATTTGCAGGACTAAAGGAGAATTGATTTCACACAGGAATTAAATATGCTGATCTTAGTTCGTTTCGAGATAGCAGTAGACTTCCATACAGGTCGTTAGATACCAAATGACTGGTTAGCCTTTGAGATTCGGAAGGATATATCATCAGAATGTGTTAACTTCTTCCAGCTCAACATTCCGTATTCGAAATTTTGTGTTGTTAAGAGTGTTGCAGCGCATAACCGTACTTTTCTTTATGTTAATTTTTAACCCGGCTTTTGAAGCTTCGTTCTCAAGGGATTTGAGTTTAGCTTGCGCGTGTCGATAACTGTGCGATAAGAGGCATATATCATCAGCATATTCCAGCCTCTCCAGATGTTGGTTGATTCCCCATCTTATACCTCCATTTTATGCTGTAGCATTGCGTACAATGATATCAAATACGATGTTAAATAGAAGAGGAGATAGTATACATCTTTGTCGAACACCATTTAACACATTCAAACTGCTGGTCAGTGCGTTATCGTGGACAACTCGGCATTTCACATTCTCATACAAGGATTGGATTAGCCTGATAATTTATTGCGGCACACCTTTGCAGGCAAGTGAGTTCCATATTCCGTGGTGGCTCAGGGTGTCGAACGCCTTTTTGAAATCTATAAATATCATGTAGAGGGGGGATTGCCATTCTTCTGACTGCTCGATGACTATACGAAGACTGTTGTTGTGGTCGACGCAAGATTTGTGTGGGCGGAAGCCAGCCTGTTTTTGTCTGAGATATGATACATGGTAGCATCAGCTACCCTTTTGTTTATAATGTGCGCGAATTCCTTGTTGACTGCGCTAAGGACCGTGATGCCTCGCCAGTTATTGCATTCGATAAGGTTGCATTTTTTAGGGATACTGACTATGATACATTCCTTTAGATGTGAATCGAGGACGAGTGTGCCAGAAGTTCTCGATATGAGATCGAAGTAATTGCGCTGTTGTTCGAGAATCAGCTTTTAACATATCTGGGGCAATGTTATCAACTCCAGGGGCTTTATTAGTCTTCAAGGCATTGACAGCATTAATTATTTCTGTAATTTCGTGGCATTCTATGGAAATGTCTTGTCTCACTCTGTGGGTAGTGCAGTGGCATTCTCTTACGGGATTTTTTTCCTATTGGCCAATATATATTTTGCGGGTATATATTGCTTTCAATGCCGAGACGATAACACTGCCTTTTGTAATCATTTGTAAGTTATCGTCAAATATGTCTCAAGATAAACACATTTAACGAAAACGTCTAACCGAACAAAAAATTATTTTTTAACTTTCCATTTAACTTATTTGTTATTATCGCAAGCCATAAACCAATGGGCTTATCAATTTTTGCACATAACCAAAGAAATATCGATACTCAATATAACCCGAAAAAAAATAATTATTGTAGATAATGATAATAAGAAAAACAAGAACAACAACAAAACTACAAAAAAATTATATATTTTCTTTTCTTCAACTCATTTCAGAATACGAGCACCAGTGAAAGCGAAAAGGTGACATGAAATGACTTTTTAAACTTGGAAAATCAGCAGAAAAAAGTAAAAAATGCATAAATTAAATAAATAAATTTTAAAAATACCCACTGATGATCCTTTTGAATTAAAAAAAAAGAAAATAAAAATTGTGCCAATAAAAAATATATTGAAGGAAACCAAGAGCGAAAGAAAGAACCAGACGAACGACAAAAAGTAGAAAAAAGTGTTTACAATTGCGATAGAAAGCAAAAAAACGCGAATTGTTGTGACTGATTACAAATAAAATGGATACGCAAGAATTGTTGCTATTTCTAACTTGTATAGGTTTGTTGGGCGGTTTAACATTTAGCTCTACAACCTTGACAAGTTCATCTGTAGCCGCTATGTCTATAGCCAATCAAGATTTAGAGCGGTACTTTCGTTCAGCCAATACAACACAGACGTTTGCCGCCGAAGAACGCATTACAATGGATGTCTACACTTATGCCTTTCTCAACTACAGTTATGTGGACAATCAACTATTACGGGTGATTAATTTTCAAGAGGAAAAAGCCCGCTATGGTGAGGGCAAAATTCTAACCGTTCATGGCAAACTGGTACACATCAGTGATGTAGAGGACGTCAATGATGACACAGCCTGCTCTGGCAATATTTTAGGGACAAATGGGCAGCCCACACCAATCGATAGTATTTCGTGGATAGCTCTGGTTAGACGAGGTCGTTGCACATTTGAGGAAAAAGTGAAGAATGTTTATTTGAAAGGTGCCTCTGGTGTCATTATTTATAATGATAAGCCGGTCATGAATTTGGAAAAGATGCAAATTAAAGGCAAAACCCGTAAGTGATCGTTTGTATATATATTTTTTTATTTTGAATTAAACTATTTTTTTCTGTTCTAGGCAATATAACTGCAGTGATAACTTATCAGGACATAGGCCTAGATATGGCTGTGCGTTTGGATAAGGGGTTTGATGTGTCTGCCCACATTATAGAGGGACGCAGTGGTATGCGACCGTTAAACAGTTTAAATAGGTAAGTGCGCAAATATGTCTTATGAGTGTTATAAAAAATATTTTAACTTTAACCTGATAATGACTTATTAAATTGGCATGCAAATATTCCAGCTAAATATGCAACTAAGACTTAGACTAGTTCCACGTTTATTGATTTGAGGAGCAAAAGTAAAACCAATGATTCACTTTATTGATGGAATATGAACACTATGTGATAATTGGTCTTAACATGACCCATCATTCCGCATTTGGCTGGATTATCTAGATATTCGAACTCCTCTCAAATCAAAAGAAAAACACATTATTTTGTGATAATGCATATTTTTGCAACATAGTCGTCTTTGAGATTGATATACCTCATGGAACATTTCTGTACTTGGTTGATCTCCTCCGAATAATCGGAATTCCAAAACCCTCAAAATGGGCTCATCGTTTGAAGCTAAATCCCTTTCCGTTGGCCTATTTCTTCAAGTTTGGTGTTAGGAGATAGTCACTGCGAGCTAATCCTGACAATTTTAGTGAATTAGAAAGCAACTCGTCCCAATTCATGAAATTCATTTCATGGAAAAGAGAAAAGTATGTACATACCTGAACCTTTAAATTTCTTCCTTCTATATCTAATATATCTTTGTGAAACCATCCAAGAACTTGAAATAATATTTGCCTTAATCAATGTGATAAACTCCTCATGCCTCCCAAAAAAAAAAAAATATTATGGCCAAGACCTTGTTGGTAGAGCGCAGAAGTTCTTTGGCTTAAGATTTCAAATATCCAAAAAAAATCCTATGAAATTGGTACACGATATTGGGTCAATTATCAAGAAGTGAGGACAGCTTTCTCAGATCCAAAAAATTTTGCCATATCTTATATATCGGCTCAATTGAGATTCCAAACGCCAAACGAATCTCAACCACTTTTATATCGATCTCATGAAAAATACTTGTACGTCTTCTTTTGTGGTACCCTATGCATCTCAGGACCAATGGAATCTTTCAAACCATTTTCTCTATTTCACAAATTTCAAGACGTCATTTGGCTTCAGTTTCGCAAGGTAATCGAGACTGCCGAAAAATGCAAAAGTCATCTTCTTTAAAGTGCTGGACATTCACTACGCAGGGAAAGTACTGATTAGGTTTCCTCCTTGTCTTAACAGCTCCTGCATTTTTCATGACCATGCTACCTTTTCCTTACTCAAACAGAGTAAGTTTGCTGACCTTTATTGATGACCATATAGTTTTCGATATCCCACAGCCGGGTCAACCTATCAGATTCTAGAAAATCTGTTGGTATAATTATCTCTGTATCGATATAGTTCTCCTAATGGCGTTTCAATATCCTGAATGTCTTGCTCAAAGTTAATTCCCGAACCGTCGCTCGCATATTCATTTGCCTGCTCATTACCAACTGCAACTTCGTGGCTTAGAATCCAGCCGATATTTATATTGCAGGTGTCAATGTTATTAAAATCCTCATATACGGCTGTCTCCACCGATCTGACTCACAAGTAGGCGTATGTAAGATTAGAGGGGTAAAGACCGGAGCCTTGATCTTCCTTGCGAACAGGATTAGTTCGTTTTTTGAATGAGTAACTCCTAGACTTTTTATGTCTATCAAACTCGCTAACATTTTTAGTGCCGATTCAATAATATCACTGATCGTCTAGATATATTTTCTTATATTAGTATAATTACGTCGGCAGCATATGCTGTTTCCCTAATGCCTCTAGATTTCATTGATATGAGAATTTCTTTTCAAACAATGTTCCATAACCATAGTGTGCCCCGCTTACTGTTTTCCTCATCAAGTTTAAGATTCTCATCAAGTTTAATATTCTGCAGTTTAATCCACTGAGCGGTGTCCATGGCTTGGATGTCATTAAATTCTCTTCGTGTAGAAGTCCTCCACTGGAGACATCAATGAATCTTTCAGAGATTTCGAGGAAGACGATGGTAGACTAACTAGTCTGTCGGCTTTTGCGATGCAACTGTTTGCTTCTCCCGCTTTCCCCGCAGCCAATCCAGATAATGTAATTCCCACACATTCGCGGAAGATTCGTGTGAAAAATTTTTTTGCAACATAGTTGAAAAGATGCCATCCGGTCTCCGTGATTTATACAGTTTGAAACCATACTACTTTTAATTAATTCATTCTCTTGGCCTAATGACCCACGAACCAATATGAATTCACTAACAAATTTGGCACAAGAATATTGAAGGCAATCAGCATAAACATATGTTTTTTTGAAGAGTTTTAAGAATAATACTTTTTTAGATATAGCATCAAAAACCAAAGGTCATATTATTATGACCTTTGACAATCGGTAATATAGAAATCAATTTATTTTTCATATAACAAGCGATTTTAACACATTTCAAACTGACCTTATTGGAGAATTTTCCTGCAAAATAACCGCAATTATGTTGACTCACTTTTGTGAGTTTATAATGATTACAAGATGGCTCTAAATATAACACTCTATCGGATGATGCTATATCTTTTCCAAATGGCGGCAACTGTCATTTTAATTCTGATATTTGTGAGGTAAACAGGAACACTATACTACTCAAGAACGTTTAATACTCGTGAATATGGACTAATTTGGTAATGATTTTGGCGCAACATTAATTGCATTGTAAAAACTTCCCGGCCATCCAACGCCAATTGGTCAAACACTAAGGCTTATAACTGCTCGCCACGATGTGATTGGCACAATCGCAAGGCCTCGTAGTGCTCATTCCGACGAGAATATCGCTACTGTTGTTGAAGTTTTTCCGCAGGAAACAGAAATGTAGACCAGATGACTTCCAAGCATTTGGCCATAACACGTTCGTCTCTGCAGCTTTTTTTGATGAATTATCTGTAGAACGATCACTTACAAAGAGCAGACAAGCCATCTGCTCCTGCGTGTAGACCGTCAATCACATATAAATTACACTCTAGCTTTCCTGAACTTCAAAGACGCAGTGAACGATTTTCGATCGAAATTTATCATGAGCGAAGTGGCCCGATTTGACCGCTTCAGACTTTTCTTTATTTGGTTTTTTATTTTTTCACGGGAATATGTGAACAAGACACAGAAACTGGAAGCTCTCATAGAGATTATCCGACAGTATTGCGAGACTTTTGAAGCTCTCAAAGTGAATAACCAACAAGATTGCAAGAACTTGTCGCCCGAAGTTCTCGCCAGGAGGATTGTAAATACGTAATAATAGCCCATCACCAATAGCAGGCCATCACCAATAGCAGCGCCCTCTTTAGCAATACTATCTTTAAAAAGTTGTTGCGAAAAGGTCTAAATAAAAATTTAAAAATTATTATGAAATCATATCGTTTCGTTTTAAAGATAGCAAAACAACATCTGGTGAATGCATTCAAGAGTGCCATATTTTTGAATATTAGTTGAGTAAGGTGCGTGCCCATTTTTTCCTATTTTTTTTTAGAATTCCGTTCGTTTATTTTAAAAGTTCCTAACAACATAAGGAATAGACATCTCGTCATACTGTTTTAGTTTACCCCAGCCATTATTATTATTTTTTTTTTTTAAGAAATTGCAAGTAGCAACACCATTTTTGGATGTGTCGGATTTTTTCACCGGAAGATTGCATTAAGTTCGAGTGATAAATAGGTCTCATGTTATGGTCTATTTAAATTTACTAGCAGATTCCAGCGCTCGAAATTCGAGTGCAATTTCTAGGCAGCTTTATTTTTAAACTTAGTTAATTCACAAACCAACACTTTTATGGTTTATTATTATTGTTAATGAAGATAACAAACTCATTAACAAACACTTTAACAAATTTAATGAAACACACATAGTATATGTATAATTTTATGTATGTGTTAGTAGCAACTTTAAATGCAATTTACTCAAAATAAAGGAAACAATTTTAAAATCTGTAAATCTGCAAAACGGCTAAAAAGAAATACATTTCAAATAATATATGTTTGGTCAAAATCGGGATAAAACGGTAGAACAAACCATCGGTCACAAGAAACCGCCTAGCCTATTTATATTATAGATTTAATTTCTGTTTTTTAACATCATTCGAAATAAATCAGTACAGCAATTATTTAATAAAAAGCCCTATCAAAGTCCAGTAAAGGGAGAATTTTTAAAAGTTAATATGTTCAGTGTTGTGAGTTCTAGAAATCGCTGGCAGTTTTACTTATAATTGCCGAAATCTGATATCCATACAAAAAATTTCTGTATAGTTCGATCACCAAATGTTTCCTTCAAGGCGATTCAATTCACGAACGAAGAAGTTATTGATCATTCCTCTATAGCATTCACCATTAACTGTAAAGGAAAATAAACATATTGGGCCTGTAAATTGGCTTTCAAGATCGTGGGAATTAATACGGCTGGATTATATTCTGTGGAGGTATGTGAAATCGCTAGCTTATGCCAAAGACATCAGTCGCCTCAAAACCGGCAAATATTAATCAAGAATTGGATTAATTTTAAATTAATTCCGCTTAGACTACATCCGAGCCAGCCTTGGCGGCCATATGCCAGAAATCCTATTCAAATAAAAGAGCCTAAAAATATCGTTCAAATAAAGACTATTTGATTGCAATAAATACAATTTTTTACTCTTTATATTATTAGAGATGAATGTATGAAATCTCATTAAAAATCTTTTCAGAGCCCAAAGGTTAATTCGCTAGATTATTATAAAATTTCACTAAAATGTATTTAAAAAGTCCTCTGATAACAAACCAGTTATAGATTTGCTTTATTACTTCATTTTTAAAAAAATAGCATTTAAGTCATTTTTTTTTTTCAGTTTGGTAGATCAAGATTTTTGTCTTATCGCTTAAATTGCGCCTCTTTTTGTGACTATTGTATAATGCACGATAAAATTTCGTGTAAACAGTTAACTGACGTAAATGACAACATTACCATTGGTTCATTAACATATTCTTCTGTGATTTTCCTCATTTCGAATATTCCAGTGAATGAACTTAACTTGTTGTGCACTAATACCCCTTAGAGTCATCTTTTTTGAAATCGCCTAGACACAGACATAATTATTATGTTTGTTTAATTATTTGTTTACTCGTAGAGTGTTGCATAAACAATAGAATGGATTTTTTTTTAATATTATATGAAATGCTTGTTTAACAAATGAATACATTTAAATAATTAAATTAAATCTGAAACAAAACAAGATAAGTGAGAGAAGATTAAATGAATGCAGTAGGAGAAGAATACGTCAACGATAGGGAAAGTAAAAGATAATGTGCAATCTTTTTTTTTTATAAATTTGCATGACAATATGAAATCAATTTTTCATATGGGAATGAAGTACGAGAACATTTAAAGAACAATTTTACAGATAAATATTTTATAACAAATGAAAATAAAAACAAGTAAAAAATTATAGTCGGTCTAGACCGACTATACGATACCCTATACCATGCGTTTAGAGACCCTATCTCTCAGGCCCAACTAACTGGATATAGAAAATAAGCATAAACCAAATTTGAGTGGGATTTTTATTAATTTTTTTGGATGCAGATATGAAAAAGTTCACATCGGATGCTATATCTATATGGGGACTAGGTTCAAAAATGGACCGATCCTGACCATGTTTGGTAAAGTCTCTTGTATTTTGTAAAAATATATACAAACAAAATTTGACAGGAATCCGTGCAATATTTTTGTTTTTTGATAGATTTAAGTGAAGATCGGGAAGCAGCTCTATATGGGGCCTATGACTAAGAGTTGTACCACAGGGATCATTTTTGGACTACTGATTAATGGATGTAATATATACATACAAACCCAATTCGACTAAGATTTATATGATAATTTGGATCTTATGACAATTTGATTTCATAGGGGTCATTTGTATGGGGGCTAGGTCTGAACATGGACCGATGCTCACCAATTTCAATAGCGTTCATCCCATGGCCGATGAAAGCTTATACACCAAATTTCATCAAAATATGTTCATATTTGCCACCTGCAGTTCGATTACAAGCTTTACATGGACACACAGACGGACGGACGGACGGACGGACATCGTTAAATCGAATCAGAAAGTGATTCTGATTCGATCGGTATAATTAAAGATGGGTCTAGGTCAAATATTTTTGGTTGTTACAAACAGCAGCACAAAGTCATTATACCCAAACCACATAGTGGTATAGGGTATAACACGCAAGAGTGTTAAATTCGTTTATGCTCAATCTTTGATACCCTCCACCTGGCTTTTGCATTTACATTAATTAATGGACTAATAACATATGTAAACCAAATATTTGAAAAAGTAGACAATTTGATAAACTTAACATTAAATTATTACAAAAAACACATTGAACTTTTAGCATTTTTTTTTAGAGATGTCTCCATATTTTAGGTCATATTTTGCCATAATGATACCCGATTTACCCCATTTTCAATATTAAACTGCTCGATATAATGAAATATAATATTATTCTAAATTTTTCCAGGTAAATGGTTTATTTTGTGAATGGGCGTGATTTCAACAGACAGACAGACGGACGAACGGACGGACGGACAGACAGACAGACATACAGACGAACAAACAAACATCGCTATATCGTCCTGAGTTGCTATAAGGATCAAGAATATATACCTTAGGGAGTCGCAAATTTATTTTTCGATGCGTTACAAACGGAATGACAAACTGATATATACCCTCTGTACAGTGGTAAAGAGGATATAACCAAAAGTACTTAAAATATTTTTAAAATATTTTCAAATAATTTTTTAAAAATTATATCAATTCTGGCCCTTGTTGTATTATGGAGATGACGTGATTTGAACCGGGGCTATTCGTAACCGAGCCAACCTGATCTTCTTCACATCCTTTACTGATGTTTGACGACTTATCTTAATAATCCAATATTTGTTTTATCGATTTTATCAAGTATTTTAATAACTTCCATTTCCTTTTCTCCTTTTCAGGACTTCTGTTTTATTTGTGGCCATTTCTTTTATAATATTGATGGTGATTTCTTTGGTCTGGCTGATATTTTACTATATACAAAAGTTTAGATATATGCAATCAAAGGATCAACAATCGGTAAGTAAAACAAATACAAAATTCATAGTCGGTCTATAGCATGAGTTTGGAGTTGATACAAATTGGGTTTAAAAATTAATTATAAAACCAATTTGAGTCGCATTGTTCTAAATTTATTGCCTGGCTGTATGAAAAAGTTCATATCGGATGCTATTTCTATATTGGGATTAGGTCTTCAAGTGGACCTATCATGATCACATTTGGAAAATTTGCGAAAATTATTACATTTTTAGTTTTTTTTTTTTGGTAGCAGCTTTATATGGGCCATATAATTGAAAATGGGACTGGGGTTTATATTTGTGGTACCCATTAATGGGTGTAACAAACTAAATTTGACCTATATCTATAGGATAATTTGGATCTAAAGGCAATTTAAGTTGTTCTCATACGAGTCATTTGCAGTCGGATTATGTCGAAACATGTACTGATCCTCACCAGTATTAATACCGTTCATGGTATGACCGACAGTTTGATTACCAGAGTATCAAGGACTTACAGACAGACAGACAGACGGACCGACGGACATACCTAAATCGAATCAAAAAATGGTTATGAGTTGACTTAGGGGAACGGATGGACGGACATCACTAAATCGACTCAGAAAATGATTCTGAGTTGACTCAGAAAATTATTCTGATTAGATTCAGAAAATTAGTTACTTGAGTTGACTCAGAAAATTATACTAAGTTGACACAGAAAATTTTTAATGACGATTTAATGTCGATTTAATGACGTCCATCCTTCCATCTGTCTGTCTGTCCATAAGTCCATTATGCCCTGGTAATCAATCATAATGGACTCAGAGAGAGACGGACGGACGGACGGACATCACTAAATCGATTTAATGGCGTCCATCCTTCCATCTGTCTGTCTGTCCATAAGTCCATTATGCCCTGGTAATCAATCATAATGGACTCAGAGAGAGACGGACGGACGGACGGACATCACTAAATCGACTCAGAAAATGATTCTGAATGGACTCCGAAAATTATTCTGAATCAATTTAGTGATGTTCGTCCGCCCGTCTGTCTCTGAGGCCATGATATAAGTGATTCTGAGTAGACTCAGAAAATGATCTGAGTCTATTTAGTGATGTCCTTCCGTCCGTCAATTGGGAAATAAGAGCTGGGTCTAGGTCAAATATTATTGGTAGTTAGAAAAATCAGCACAAACTTATTACACCCAAACTACAGACTGGTATAGGGTATAATGAACATTTTTGAAGAATTTATAGTTCCATTCTTTTTCAGAAATCTTTTCTATTTATTTTAGTATAACATTTCTTTTAAGCCCCACTACGTAGACCTCTGCTTTAGCGACAAGCTACTGTACTAAACAGAGAATTTCGCAGAATTGGAATTTATTCTTGTAGCAAAATTTCTTAAAGGTTTGAAGGCATTCCTCTGTTTTTCAAAATTTATTTTGATTTTTGAGATAAATTTCCTCATTACTTGATATAGAAAAACAAATTATTTAAAAAACTGGAACTTAATAAACTGAGAGTAGTGGGAATTAGAAATTATGAAATGAGATTGCTACGAAGTAAAAACTGTATGGTGTAAAACTTATTCTTAACCACACTGTTCGTAGGCTGTACTTTAGGCAGAGTTCAGAAAAAAACACACACTGAATAAAAAACTCGTGCATATATGTAAACAAACATAACTTAGACCAACACACACATATTTTTATTTTCATACCAATTATGTTTGTTTTTAAATTTTCTTCGGTGCCCAACACAACCATGACTGTGTTCGTTTTAATATTTCGTTATTTACACGAACATTTTTGTATCACATACTTTTTGTTTCAATCACACATAAAGCACACATTTTTGAGTGTTGCTTTATTTGAAGTTCATGTTCTGGTAAGTGTACTGAAAAAAAAACACACAACATATACAATAAACAGGTTCGAGTTCAGCTATATTTTAAGTCGTGTTGTGGCTCGTGTAGTGAGAAAAAACACAACATGTACAATAAACAGGTTCGAGTTCAGTTATATTTTAAACACGACTTAAAATATAACTGAATGTGTTGGCTGCTTTTGAACAGAACATTGTGTGTTTCGTGTGTGTATTTTCTGAACCTTGACTTTAGGTGAGTCTGTTAAAGCGTATGACCAAAAAGTAAAAGTACGAGAGTATGTGATATAGACGCAGGTTCTAACCTCACGGTTATAATATACAAATTTTCACAATGTTAAATACAATCACTGATGAAGGCTGAAATGCCAGACACTGGTCTGATTAAGAATACAGAGTGGCTATGAATTTTAGATATATATGCTTTCTTCTTCTCTACCTCGCCCCATTAAAAACAAAATCAAAATTTGCATATTAATTATACTATTATTTGCAACTAGCAGAGCTTAGCCCTCGAAATTCGAATGCAAATTCTAGGAAATTTTATTTTTTCATTAAACAAACAATTTTATAAGAGCCTAAAGGTATGCTAACAAATTTTGGCCAACTCATAATTCAACACACACCTTTGGATATTTATAATAAACACACACACAGTATGTGTTTTATGTATGTGTTAGTAGCAACTTTAAACGAGCATTACTCCAAAAGAATGTTCCAGATGGTGCAAATCTGTAAATTCGGTGGACAGCTAAAAAGAAATATCTCTTAAATGGGGTATTTTTTGAAAAAATCGGTTTGTAAATTAAATTTTTACATCGGTCACAAGAAATCGCCTTGCCTATTAATGTTACAGATATGTCCGCAGAAAATACGTTAAATCTAAGTAACTTTGTTTATTTTTTAATAATTTCTTTTAATAGAGCAGTGTAACACCTATTCTGATGGGTAAGGAGGGGGGGGGGGGGCGTTGAGAGTTTCCAATTCAGGGTGAAAGCTCTATATCAGTATAGTAAAATATCCAAAGGGTTTGGCGTTCTCAGGCCAAGGTTGTTCTACGCTGTTTTATATTTTTTATATGTTTCCTTAAGAATAGGAAAAATTTAATATCAGAACAACTATGGAGCGTATGGTGAATCTATAATATTACTAGGCAAGGCGATTTCTTGTGACCAATGTGACTTTGTCAGTTTTAACCCGATTTTGACCAAGCATACCTCATTTGAAAGATATTTCTTTTTAGCTATCCACCATATTTACAGATTTGCAACGTCTGGAACATTTTATTTTTTTTTTTTGGTAAAATTCGCTTAAAGTTGCTACTAACACAAAACATAAAATTATACAATGCTGTGTGTGTTTGTTTATTAAATTTGTTAATATAATTGCAAAAATTGTATATGTGTTGAATTGAAAAAAAGATTTTGCACATAAACCAATAACGACAATAACGCATTCGAGTATCATTATAATAATTGCATATAACACGCGCCCTGTGTTGAATTATTAATTGCCTAAAATTAGCATACAAGGTGCTTCAAATACCTTTAGACTCTTATTTCTGTATGTTCAACAAATATTTATAATGAAACCAAATTTAATTAATTAAATAGATTTAAAAAAACATCGAAAGAAATAAATTGAATGAACAAATAAATTTTCCTAGAATTTACACTCGCATTTCGAGGGCTGGGCTCTGCTAGTAAAGGGTTTTTCAATAAGAGCGCTACAAAAGTTTTTTTCAATAAAACAAAAACGGTTTCGGATATCAATGAAATTCTTTAATCCTGTGAAAGTACGTTCGATGCCATTATGTATGGAAATCGATCTATTTTGCATGGCCACCACGGGCACGCTTGCAGAAGTCCAGACACTGAACCCAATTTTCGACGGTTTTCAAGCATAAATCGGCCGATACTGCTGCAATTTCACGTTCGATATTCGTACGAAGTTCATCAATCGCCGCTGGCTTTTTGGCATAGACCATAGGCTTGACGTAGCCCCACAGGAAATAGTCCAACGGCGTCAAATCGCACGACCGAGGCGGCCAATCGACTGGATCATTTCGTGAGATAACACGTTCTCCAAACTTGGTTTCCAATAAATTGATTGTGACATTCGCTGTGTGGCTTGTGGCGCCGTCCTGTTGGAACAACATGTCCTCCAAGTCCATATCATCCAATTGGGGCCAAAAATATTCGGTTATCATTGAACGGTAGCGATTCCCATTCACAGTAACGTGCCGGTCTTGATCATCACGGAAGAAGTACGGCCCAATGACGCCGCCGGCCCATAAACCGCACCAAACCGTAATTTTTCGTGATGCAATGATGACTCATGGAGTACTTGTGGATTGCTGTCTGACCAATAACGCATATTTTGTTTATTGACGAAGCCATTCAGCCAGAAATCAGCCTCATCGCTGAAGATGATTTTACGATGAAAATCCGAATCATTTTCAAGTTGTTGCTCAGCCCAATTCACGAACATACGACGCTTCTGGTGGTCAAGCGGCTTCAGTTCTTGCGTCAGTTTGATCTGGTAAGGATGTAGGCCAAGATCTTTTCGCAAAATTCGCCACAACGACGTCACAGAGATGCCCAACGCTTGAGAACGACGTGTGAGAGACACATTTCGGCTTTCTTCAACTGAAGCCTCAGCGGCAGCAATATTCTCGACACTACGGGCATTTTTTGTCTCACTGTTACGGGAACATTTTGTACTGTGCCTGTGGATTCAAATTTTTCCACTAGACGCTCAATTGTTAATCTGCTAGGACGATTATGACGACCATAAATTGGACGTAGCGCTCTTAACGTTGAGGCCACTGACTCCGAATTTCGGTAGTAAATTTTAATAATTTCGACTCGTTTTTGGCTCGTATATCTCTCCATCATGAAATGGCAAACTTACTGAAGAGAAATATCAAAAGAGCGGCAAGAAATATGGCGTGGTCTGCTGTCCCTGTCTTTCAACTTTTGTAGCGTCCCTGTTGAAAAACCCTTTATGTAATATTTTGTTTGACACTTATCAGGTTATTGCACAGTGTAATAAGCACTTACTTGAAAGCTCCTCCCTTGGTCAAACTTTAGGAAAAGCTTTTACAAATTGAGAGTCCAGAATAAAAGATGACTGAACACTAGAAAAAAGATAATTTTTGGAGAATTTTTAAGAATTTTTTAAGGAAATTAATTTGGTTAGAATTTATTATATTTTTTCTGAGCTCAGGGCAAACAAATTATGTATATATTCCAAAAAAGGAGATATTTTTCGTTTAAAAATTATTTTCTTTAATATTAAGTACTCTTTATATTAACTAATTTATTTTAAATTTATATTTCTGTACAGCGCCACCTCTGTTCAGTAACGAAAAAGGCCATCATGAAAATACCCACAAAAACTGGCAAGACTACAGATGAAAAAGATTCCGAATCGGATTGTTGTGCCATATGTATAGAAACCTATAAATCCTCCGATCTAATAAGAGTACTGCCATGCAAGTAAGTTTTTTTTTTTTATAATAGATTTTTAAATAAATTTTAAAATAAATCCTTAAATATTTTTACAATTGCAGACATGAATTCCACAAGAACTGTATCGATCCGTGGTTAATTGAACATCGCACATGTCCCATGTGCAAATTGGATGTATTGAAATTTTACGGTTATGTGGTGGGTGATGAAATACATAGTTCACCGGCACCACAGCATATGCCAGCTAATAATACAGTGCCATTGGAAGATACAGATGTGCCTGTAGTAGTTGTAGGCATAGTAAATAGACAAGCCAACAGTAATAGTAGTAACAGCAATGTCACAATACCACCAACTTCATCTTCATTATCAGGCTCAGTGTCCGAATCATTATCAGCATCAGCATCCGCTTCATCAGCATCAGTACCATTAAATAGTAGATTTAGTGCCACCCAAGCTAGTGTAGAAACACAAACTTTTAGTTCTATAGAGCCGCATAGCAGTAGAGAAGATATAGAAACACATTTACAAAATTTATCATTAACAAATTATCACAGACCACCAAAACCAGAAACAGAACCGCAAAATGATGTTGTTGATTATAGTAATAATAATAATACAAATAACAGCAGTAGCGGTAGCACTAATAGCAGACTTAGTCATAGCGATAGTAATACAAATAGTGAAACAGCCACCAGTGCCATGGAGGGTGGCCGCGGGGCCTCTGCTTTAACACAAAACCAAGTTAATACTGGTAGTCATCTAGTGACCGATGTTTAAAAAAATAAATGCTACAAATCATTAACTAAAACAAAGAGCTGCCACCAATAAAGAAATAAAATATTTAATAAAAAGTTATGAGGAACACAACCGGCTTGGAATATAGGGGACTGACTAACGTTTTCACAACTTTATCATCTAAACAAATTGGTCTGACAAAGTTTTAGTTGAATAAGACTCTAGATTAAATTTAAAAAAAATTTTTTTAAATTATCTTTAAATCTTTTAGCTGGGTTTTTCATAATATGAACTATGTTGTTTTTCCTATAAGCTTGTTTTTGTTTATTTGTATTTGTTCTAATCACTTGTAAATATTTGTTTAATTATTTGTTTTAATGTCGTTAAATGTAAGTTTACTTTGCTTTAAACTGATCCCAAAAATCAATACTTAAGAGTTCGAAGACTTGAAAAGATTATAAAAGATTATATATTATATTATATATATATATAATACTATATATATATATATATATATATATATATATATATATATATATATACATATATTAAATTTTAAGTTTAACATTAGTTTTATAAACGAAACCATTTTTTGTACACCCTATTAAATTTAACAAATTTGTAGTGCTAAATCAACAATACAAACAATTAGTTATTTAAGCAGAAAATTAGTAATAAAACATAAATGAAGAATTATTAACTAACAGTCAGTGACTAAAGTTTAACTAGTCATTAACGAATTGATAATATAAGCTGAGAAAATATTTTTATTTTATTTTTTATTTTGTTAAATACAAAATATGTTAAAATGTATATAAATATTATATTAATAACAAAAAAATATTAATAATTTTTTTCTAAAAACGTAAAAAAGTATTAAAAAAAACGATACTCTTTAAGATTATGATAACAAAATATTAAATAAAAAATCTTTTAAATGTCGAAAAAATATATGTTTAAAAAACAAAAAAAAATTAAACAAACTGCTTTTTTTATTGGTTTTTAGAGCTTGGCTAGTGAAAAGCTTTTTCAAATCATTTGAAAAAAAAATATCATTGCTTAGTAGTTTTTTATGCCATTTTTTATAGCTTAAAAAGCTTTTTAAAAACAATTTTTCCTAAGCTAAAATCCTTTTTTTTTTTCTTTAAAAAAATTCCCATAATTTTGACTCCCTTCCAAGCTAGCCAAAAGGGGATTTTTATGCCTTTCACACCATTGTGCAGAAGGTATATATCAGTTTTTCATTCCATTTGTAACGCATCGTAAAAATGCGACCCCCGAAAACATTCATGTTCCTGTTCGTTATAACAACGCGGGTCGATGTCCCTCTGTCTCTCCGTCCGTCTGTCTGTTTGCTTAAATCACGCTGTTTCTTTACGTGGGTAAAATTACGATCTTATTATTTTTTATTATCTAGAGCAGGTTGGTATTGGATTCGGAAAATGTTTATATATATGTAAGAGAACATGTATATATAAATACAGTTTGTCAAAAAAATCTTTGCACAGTAAAAACATAAGTTGAAAATGTTACTTTCATTTAAGGATTTCAACAACAAATTCATTAAATATTCGTTTTTTACACACATTCCATTACTGTGCTTGGTCAGGATTATAAGGCGCCAACATATTAAGAAAAGACACACCATTTACAACAACAAGATCAAAAAACGATGTTTACTCAATATGAATGGTGTCAAAAAAATCTGTGCATAATGAGTGAAGACAACAATAAATGCGTTAATTTTATTTAACTAAAAAAAAATATCATGTGAGTCCGATCACAGGCGAGATGTGTAAACATCTAGTAATTAAAGTTTTTTATGGTACTTTTTTAAAATCAAACAGAAAGCGTTATCTATGTATCACTTATAGCAATCAACTGCAGGAGCTCTGCTAATATAAAAATAATTATTATTATTTATTTCAACCGGGTAGTTTTTAATTTTTCGTTTTATATTTTTCATTTTTAATTTTTCTTCTTTCATTTTTCATTTTCAATTTTTTATTTTTCATTTGTCATTTTTCACTTTTTTATTTTCATATTTAATTTTTCATTTTTCATTTTGCGTTTTTCATTTTTATTTTGAATTTTTTATTTTTTCATTTTTATTCCTGATTTTTTATTTTTCATTTTTAATTTTTTATTTTCCATTTTTTATTTTTTATTTAGAATTTTTTTTTTTAATTTTTTATTTTTCATTTTTAATTTTTCATTTTGCGTTTTTCATTTTTTATTTTTAATTTTTTATTTTTATTTTTTATTTTTTATTTTTCATTTTGTATTTTCCATTTTTTATTTTTTATTTTTAATTTTTTTTTTTTAATTTTTCATTATTGATTTTGTATTTTTCATTTTTCATTTGCGTTTTTCATTTTTCAATTTTTATTTTTCATTTTTTATTTTTAATTTTTAATTTTTAATTTTTAATTTTTAATTTTTAATTTTTAATTTTTCATTTTTCGTTTTTTATTTTTCATTTTTTATTTTTCATTTTTTATTTTTTATTTTTCATTTTTTATTTTCCATTTCATATCATAATTTTTTCACCAATTCAATCACAAGTCACACCGATTTTTTCTTACGCTCACATGTTACGCTTTTTTGTGATTGTATTGTGAAATAGAAATTTACCCCCTGCGCGTATAGATGTTTACACATCATCAAGTAAGAAAATTATAGCGGTTCTAGACCGACTATACGATACCTTATACCATGCGTTTAGGGACCCTATCTCTTAGATCCAACTAATTAGATATAGAAAATAAGCATAAATCAAAATTGAGTAACACTGGTATTAATTTTGTTGCATTCGGATATGAAAAAGTTCATAACGGAATATCGGATATATATAAAATAAAGGAAAAAATTTAAAAACCTGTACATCTGCAAATGGGCTAAAAAGAAATACCTTTCAAATAATATAAGCTTTGTCAAAATCGGGATAAAACGGTATAACAAAACATCGGTCACAAGAAATCGCTTAGCCTATTAATATTATAGATACCTTTGTATAAGTCAGGTGGTAAGGCGAATGTACTTAACTACATATAGGGGAATATCCAAGCTCATGCCCGTTTTCTCAATAGGCGATTATTTTTTATTCCAACGAGAAACTGCCGGTTAAAGAAATTTGGTTTTCTCAATGTCTGGTTTGTTTCTATTTTGTCGCAAAAATAACCGGCACTCATCTGCCAATTATTTATTTATCGTACAGATAAATAATTCTCCCAACTTTCATATCGATTTTGAGAGGCATTGCCAACTGAAAATAATTCTCCCAACTTTCATACGTATTTTGAGAGGTATTGCCAACTGAAAATAATGTTTTTGGCGGTACATTGAGAAAACCGGCATAAGTGTTATTCCTAAGTTAATGGAAAAACTTGTTACTGATTGTCTCTCTTATCAACTAAAGTCGACCATGTCTCCATTTCAACTTGGCTTTTTAAAATAAAGATCAACAGTGGCTAATCTAGAATTTTCGACTCATGTTTTCAAAGGTTTCGTCCATGGTGAGCAGACAGATGTGATATACACTGATTTTAGTAAAGCTTATGATAGGATGGATCATAATATTTTACTTCTCAAACTAAGACTTATTAGCATACATGAATCTATTATTTTGTGGATTGAATCGTATCTCATGTTTAGATCTCAAAGGGTCATGTTTCGCAATATTGAATCTTAAATTATAAGAGTTACTTCTGGCATTCCCCAAGGCAGCCATTTGGACCCGTTATTGTTTTTACTATTCGTAAATGATCTTCCGACTGTAATTTCGAATTGCAACGTCCTTATGTATGCAGATGATGTTAAGTTATTTCACAGTTTCAATGGCTTAAATGGTCGTATTACTCTTCAGCGTGAGCTTGATTTATTAGTTGAAAGTAATGTGAACTTGATGGAACTGAATCTTAAGAAATGTAAACTTGTGGTATTTCATAGAAAGAGGATAATTTCTAATGAGAATTGCATTTATGGAATAGTATTGGATAACGTTCAAACATTTCTGGATCTTGGTGTACTTATTGATAGGAAACTTAACTTCATTGGTCATATTAGTATGGCTGCTAATAAGGCCAGATATAATCTTGATTTCGTTAAAAGCTGGGCGAAGGAGTTTTCAGATCCATATGTTACTAGACAGCTTTATACAGCACTTGTAAGCCAATTTTGGAATATGCATCAATAATATGGAATCCATATTATCAGGTTCATGCCAATGCAATTGAGTCTGTGCTGAAAATTTTTTTTGCTATTTTGTCTAAGCGGTTTAGGTTGGAGTTATGATGCCTTTCCATCATATACTAATAGACTAAAGGACCATGTTGGGTGTCACCTTTGTTTTCAACCTTGCGAATGGTGATGTTGACTCGGAGTTTCTTTTATCAAATTTGAATTTTAACATACCTTGTAGATTCACACGATATTTTAATCCACTTCATTTGGACTATTTTAGGACTAATTATGCTAATTCTTACCCTTTCCGCAGAATTTGTCATGATTATAATATGTTACACAATTTCGTTGACTCTAATTGGAATGTATTGAAAGTAAAGCGCGATATAATTGAATACCTCAGTTTATTATTTTTTGATGTGGAAACATCTATACGCGCAGGGGGACAAATTTGTATTTCACAATACAATAAATATTTCACAATGTGAGCTCACATGTTACGCTGTGAGCCGTAAGACTAATCGGTGTGACTTATGATTGTATTGGTGAAAACATTATGATATAAAATTGTTTCAGCTAATGCAACAACCCTTTGCTCTAAAACGTTAAAAAATTTCCAAATATAAACGTATAACATACACATAATTTAACAACCCCAAAAGTATAACCAGAGTCCCTGCAGTTGTTTGCTATAAGTGATACATAGATGACGCTTTCTGTTTGATTTTAAAAGATTACAAAAAATTTTTAATTACTAGATGTTTACACATCTTCCCTGTGATCGGATTCACATGATTTTTTTTTTGTTCTTTATTTTTTTTTTAAGTTTGTCTATTCCTAATATCAGCAAGTGACATAGTCTACTTGCCAGCTCTTGGAATCCGCCAGGGTTCGTACCATGGTGTGCACGAAATCCCCACGTAAAGGGGGCATACCCCCTCGGGTCCGGTGGGTGGGTAAAGGTTCGGTTGTTAAAAAAATAAAAAAATTTAATTATATTTTAAGATTTTTTACAAAAGAAAAGCTTAGGTAATTTAGCATATTTAAAAGTTGATCCGAAAGAATGTGAAAAATCGTAGCAAATACAGAAATTCTAAAAATATGAACTTTAAGGTGGAATGACAACTGGGACGAATGACGAATTTCGCACAGCTCGACGAGTTTGTCGGCAACAATCCGTTGCGTAAATTCGTCGCATGAAATACAATTACGACGAATTCACATAACAGCTGTAACGTCATTTGAAATTGTTTTTAATTTACAATTGGTACATTAGGGTTATGACTAATTTTTTAAAAAGTTTTTACCTATCACCACGTGATAGGCAATACTAAACTAATAATAAAAATCGTGTTTGCAGGTCATTTTGCCAAATGCAATATCAAAAAAACTCACTAATTTTTTTTTTTATTTTTATTTTTATATTTTTTATTAATTTAATACACTAAAACCTCGATTTGCGTCGTTTCGATTTGCGTCGAATTTTCGTGATTTCAGAGTTGCGTCGTTTGAATTTTCGTGATTTCAGAGTTGCGTCGTTAAAATTTTTATTTGCGTCGTAAAATTTTTTATTTGCGTTGCTTCAATTTTATATAAAGGGGATTTCCCATTTAATTTTAGTGCTAATTAACAAAATATTTATGTATAGGAAAATTAATTGCGATTTGCGTCTTTTCGATTTGCGTCGTCTTTTTTGGGTCCCAATTAACGACGCAGATCGAGGTTTTAGGTATATACATAGTAAAAAAAATTATTTAAACAATGTAGATTTTGATACAAGGTACGATTATTTATTTATTTGAATATTGTATGATATAAATTTAAGATTTAAAGTGCGACTTTTTTTGCAGAAAGGAAAATGTCCTGAACAACTTTTACAGCACGTTCTGCGTAAATATTACTACGCTGCTGATTTATTATTTACGACTTCTGCATAACCCCATGCCTTATAAAACACTCATTACCTTTTTTAAATTTAATAATTCAAAATTGTCTTCGCGGAAACCACATGTTCTGAAAACCATACGTCATACCATGCACCATATATAAATTGACATATATTATATAGTTCTGCTCGGTATTTTGGAATTAGGGTAAATGCCAATATTGCCAGAATTTTTCTAGAATTTCACCGAGCATCGAAATGAAGTTAGTGGATCTAGATTTTTTTATTCAGTTGTTGTAGATATCAACATTGCAGAGATCGTTTTATGAGATAATTACAAGTTTTGGATTTCAAATTTAAAAATATCGAATAAAAGGCACTCATGTGAGCTTTAAAATGATATATATATATTACTCAATTCCGATACTAAAAAGATATGTACAAGTCAATGTCAAAACTTTGGAGGTCCATAACTCGGAAAATATCTCGACCGTCGAAAAACATATATTTTGCTAGAATCGCAACAAAATGTGTTATAAGTGGTGAAAATTTGAAACCATTCGGGGCATCGCACCTAAAATACACAAAGGTCTTTAAAACGTAGAAGAAATATTTTGAATCAAATAAAAAAATATAGACCAAATTTCAACGCGTTTTGTGCGAAAACTTTTTTGAGAGCAGCGAAGAAGTAAGATTGTGTTTCTTAATATTTTTTAATAGCCTTTTTGGCTAGGGCATGTAAAATTTGATATTTGCAAAAAAAAAAAAAAAAAAAAAGAGTCATAACCCTAATGTATATAAATAAATGTTGGAAAAATATGAATAAAAGAATTTTTAACTAGGTACAAGTTATTACAATTGTAAACATCATGTTCACGATAGTAAAAGCCTTAATTCTTGTACGGCAGAGTTTAATTTTTTAATTCTGAAAAAATTACAGAAGTTTTCATTAATAAATTATTTTAATGTCATTTTTGTTTACATGTTGTAGCTGATGTGTAACCATAATAAAAAAAAAGAAGCACTAAAAAAAGAATAAATATTAACAAAAAACTATGTAAAAGAAAATTATATAATTAAAAATAGATTTTATTTATCTTATAGGTTGTAAATATTATATAAAACAATTCTTAAAGACAAAAATTACTTTATTTACTAAAACATTTGAAACACTTAAATAAAATATGGTCACTCTACACCAATTTATTCGTCGCTCGTTGGCGTTAGAAATAGAAATAAACTTATCGCAGAGTTCGTTACGCACTACGTATTACGTTCGACGCACTGATTATGTGCATTTTCATATACACACATGTGTTTAATTTCTGACGACGAATATACGGAACGAAAAATTCGTCGTTCGTCCCAGTTGTGTTTTCAACTTTACGCTTCAATTTTAACAAGTTAATTTTTTTAAAATTTAACAAAAGTACTTTAGACATTGAATTTTATACAAGTTTTTAGATAAATTTGTACTTTCAATAACTATAACTACTTTCAAAAATTCATTTAATATGAACTATAAGGGGGTCTTAAAAGGAGGCCTTGTGCTCCTATCCTATTTGTGGGATTGAAGGAAGCAATTATATAATAAGAAAAAAAGTCACAATATAACGCAGATATTTTCATTAAAGGCATTTTCATAGATAACAAGGTATTTCGACAAGAAAATTTCATTATTTTTCCCACTTTGCAAATTGTTTTTTTTCTAGGTATTGCTTTATAAATCGCTTATATAAAAAATCGATTGCTTAAAATTAATTTCTTAAACCGTTTTCTTCAGTTTCTTGGCAGTGAAGAAAGTATTTTAGAATATCCAGCCGAACCAGTTACAGATAATGCTGCAGCAAATACTTTAGCAGTAAACAGCTCGCGTCCTACGGGAGCTTTAGTGGATTTAATCAGAAGTCGTGATTTTGTTATCGACTTTCCCAGAGTTTTCGTACTGGGAAGTGGCACAGAAACCAGAACAAGAGATTCACTATATAATCTGCCAGAGAGATCACAGTCTTCGATGGGTTTGTCACAGGCAAAAGATTGGATGAGCAGTGTGGCCAATAAGCTGGAGGAACAACAAGGCTTGAGAAGGGCACGAAAAAATAGTCAAAAAATCGAAATGCAAGAGGTAAAACCGAAAAAAAAATTTTATAAAAACAAAAATAAAAATTTTTTAAATTCCCAGAATCTTCTAACTGTACGACAAGACTCTGTTAAAATGAGACGTTCACGCTCAGCTGAAGGACGTTATTGTGTACGCAAAGATATGGATTCTATGGATTCGAAAGCCAATGAAGAAGAAACCGATAATGAGGGTGCCTGTGGTGGCTTTAGCAGAGCAAATTCTGATTGTGCCAGTCGTCGTAGCAGCAGTTCTGCATTCCAAAATCAATTTAATCCCAGCCAAACTTTAAAATGTGATTTGTTAAATAAACGCAAAATATCAACTGTAAGTAGGGGAACAACTGATGCACCTTGGCAATGGCCGGATAATTCGAATAATTTTAGCGGACCAGAGCTAAAATTACCAAATATAACAATACATCATGCAGATGATGATGATATGCCATAAATTATAAACTAATTTAAATATATTAAATATTCTATGATGAAACGTTCAGCGTTTTCTTTTTTTTAGTCCCTTTAAGGAATTTAGAAAATTTTAAAGTTTCAGCGTTTTTTGATTTTATATTTTCCGCATTTTATATACACAAATATATAAAATAATATGCTAATTGAAGTTTTGACCCATATACATATATGACATTTATTCGATTTTTAGAACACTTTAAATTAGGTGAGTCACAGAAACTCAACCATGTGACCTAAAACTAACAACGTTTCCTATTACCTGGACATTGGCTTTTAAGAAATTTAATTTTCATATTTCTAAATTTTTTTTTTTTCTATTTTTTTTATTTATTATTTTTTTCAGGGACCGTAAATAATGATTATTGTTCGTTTTTTTTAAATCAAAAAATCAATCACTTAGAACAGACATAAAAAAAATTTTATTGCACCATTATTATTATTTTTTTGACAATCTTTGCATATCCCTCATGATTTTTAAATTTTTGATTTTTTAAGTTTTCTTCAATGGTAATGATTATTTTTGAGTAATAATAAAAAAAAAAAACAAAAATAATCATTATTTATGATTTTTATTTTTTTCGCTCAAAATAAAACCCACTTTCAATTTACGACTTTATATATGATGTACTTACATATTTTTATGCATATGTATGTATATTTACACCTACATGAATACCCATAATATAATTTGTACTTAATAATTTTGTTACTAAGCGCTTGTTTTGAAATTCAAAATTTGAATCATTTGTTATAATTGCATTTGTTTTGATATATATTAATTTTGTTACTAACAGCCGTTTTGAACTTACATACGTATGAATGTACATACGCATGTACATTAGGGTGGCCCTTGGTTATATGAAGGGAAAAAAAAGTGTTCAAACTGTCGGTCTCACCCCCTAGAAATATGCGAATAGCAAAAAAACTGAGAAATACAAAGTTGTGTTCCAATCAAAAAACGTTTAGTCGTGGCGCAAAACGATTGAAAATTTCATGTGTGTTTATATGGGGAAAATATGACTTTTTTTCAGATTTTACGAAAATTTCGTTCTATAATTTAATTTTGCCGACAAGCTGTTACATAATTCGGGATCAGTATTAAATTATCCTTTCAAAAGGCTATAAAACTTCAAAATCTTATGAAACCTCGCCAAGAAATAGCAAATGCCCCAGACCACTTTTGTGCCAAAAAAAAACTAGGTCATGAAATTTGATGGCATTTTTTTCAACTTTGAGAAATTGATTAAAGCCATCATTCTTTTTTGGTCTCTATACTTATAAGTACTCAGATATGAAGTATTGTTTTATTACCACGTTGTTAACCTATTGCGCATTGCGACCGAAAATTGGAATTTTTTTTTGATAAAATTTTTAAAACTCCTTTTTCAAGTTTGAAAAAATTTTCTTAAACAAAATTTAAAAAAATTAATATATTACTTTAAGGTTTTATTAAATACGTGTTGCAGATTAACTGTGTGAATTTTTAAGTAAATCCCTCTGCCAGAATTTTTTTGACAAGGATTTTATTTTTGCGGATTTCGAGAAAACTTGGATTTTTGTGAAATATTCTGTAAATGTACTCTTTCTAAATACTTTGTATGAAAAATTCATCACTTTTCTACTTTTAAATGTTATATTTTATCTTAATAGCCTAGGGTTTCGGAAAAAAATAATATGACTCCATTAACCCTTTTGGAATTGGGTTCACATATGACCCCAAGCTAATAAAAGACAATTTATGCAAAAAATTCAAATATTTGGTAAGTGCTGTCCAATTTCTATATGCGGCACTTAAAATATAATAACCAAATGTGTAGAAGTTTCGTTCCAAAATTTGGGATAAATCCGAGAACGTTAACCCACTATTTGCCAAAGCCAGATTTGGATTTTAAGATATTTTTAAATAAAAATTACCGAAAACGAGTTTTTCTATTAAACTCGCTGATACCACTATTTAGAATTTAAGAAAAATAATTCGGTTAATTTTTATTTATTTTACCCTTCAGTGCTCCTGAGATCAAAATTATCCATTGTGATATATCTCTGGTGCAATTATCTGCTTATTGCTCGCGAATATATATTAAAAGTATTTAGAAAGAGTACATTTACAGAATATTTCACAAAAATCCAAGTTTTCTCGAAATCCGCAAAAATAAAATCCTTGTCAAAAAAATTCTGGCGGAGGGATTTACTTAAAAATACACACAGTTAATCTGCAACACGTATTTAATAAAACCTTAAAGTAATATATAAATTTTTTTAAATTTTGTTTAAGAAAATTTTTTCAAACTTGAAAAAGGAGTTTTAAAAATTTTATCAAAAAAAATTCCAATTTTCGGTCGCAATGCGCAATAGGTTAACAACGTGGTAATAAAACAATACTTCATATCTGAGTACTTATAGGTATAGAGACCAAAAAAGAATGATGGCTTTAATCAATTTCTCAAAGTTGAAAAAAATGCCATCAAATTTCATGACCTAGTTTTTTTTGGCACAAAAGTGGTCTGGGGCATTTGCTATTTCTTGGCGAGGTTTCATACGATTTTGAAGTTTTATAACCTTTTGAAAGGGTAATTTAATACTGATCCCGAATTATGTAACAGCTTGTCGGCAAAATTAGATTATAGAACGAAATTATCGTAAAATCTGAAAAAATGTCATATTTTCCCCATATAAACACACTTGAAATTTTCAATCGCTTTGCGCCACGACTAAAAGTTTTTTGATGGGCCCAAAACTTTGTATTTCTCAGTTCTTTTGCTATTCGCATATTTCTAGGGGGTGAGACCGACAGTTTGAACACTTTTTTTTATTAAGGGGCACCCTAATGTACATACATATGCATTAGGCATATAACTTTTTAAATTTTTTTGATAATATCATAACTGGCATACCAATTGGCAATATCACGCACCATCAGTAATATTTGTACAGAAGGTGCAATAAAAATTGAACAGGATATAAGTATATCCATTTTGCAAATATACACGTACTTTAAACTTAAAATTTTTATCCTACAATAATAATTAAATGATGCTGTAATGTTGTTGATTTTTTCTTAATAATATAACCATTGTATATGAAGTTAAACAACTTGTTATGATATGAAATAAAAGAAACTTGTTAAAAAATTTTTTTGAATTGATTTAGAAAATGATTTAGGTGCGTGAAGTTTTTTCTGCAAATTTACCTAAGATAATGTTTTTCGTTAATAAAACATCATTGCCCAACTCGTGGTACTATGCCAAAAATTTGGTTATAGCCCTAATATGCATGTATAATGAGCATGAAGAATAGTAAAGCTGGTATGTAAATCTATACCGTCAAAATATAGTTTACAGCTGTGTAAAATACTATTACTAACTCGGTCAGTTATAAGGAATATTCCAAAGTGAGCACAATATTAAAATTATTAAAATTAAAATAAATAAGTGAAGGACAATTAAAATAACAAAATTTACAATTATTTAACATTGTTAATAAAACTGAAATAAAACTTTAAATAAATAAAAGAAAGTTATTAAAATAAAAAAGTTATTAAAATGGGTCGCAAGCGAAATTTAACTCCGCTCAATTTTTTTAACTTCAACGTGGAAAAAAATGTTTCTGAATGCAAAATTTGCAAATTAACTTTTACGGGCAACTATGTGTGCAATCTGAAACGTCATTTGGAAGCCAAGCACAAAAGTGAATATGAACGCGAATTGGAAGAAAACACAGATGACCAAGTGAGTGAAAAAAATCAAGTTTTATGTGACAATGGGACAAAACAAAGCCAAGAATGCGTGCATCGACCTGGTGACTGCCGAAAAACTTCCATTGGCTGTCCTAGATTCAAAAGGTTTTAAGACGCTAACAGCACAAATATTTAGTGGCTTAGATATGCCGGCTGTAACGTCTAGAAATATAATGAGCTTGGTAGAGGAAAAGTACAATGCATTTTCTGCCTGAAAATGGACACTGCCACAAAATGCAATCGCGGAATCTTCGGCATAAATATTCAATTTATTGAAAGCGGTACTATTTGTATAAAGACTTTGGGCCTTATAGAGCTGAAGAAATCGCATACATCCCAAAATCTCCGTGTTCAAATTCAGTCGATATTAAACGATTTCAACATAAGTAAAAATCAAAAAATCTTGATGACTGTGAAATAGTAGCTGAAGAAGATTTGGATGATGAAGAGCTGGTTAAGAATATAAAAATTAATTCAATCAGCTCCATCAAATGTGCAGCACATACACTGCAACTTGCTGTAAAAGACTTTTTTCAACGCTTGGAATCAGTTAATTTCATTGAAAAACGCGGAAAATTGTGAAAGTTTTAAGAACGCCGTCTTATAGGTGTATAATTTTACCTACTATTATCATTATTTATTAATAATTCTTTTTTTTACCATGAAAGGTATTTGATAATGGACGAGTCATTACCGCAACCAGTGCTTGTTGCTGCAACTCGTTGGAATTCAACATATCATATGTTGAACACACTCCAAAAGTTCGAGGATTTTTGTGTAGGCACCTTAAAAATTCTATGAAACTCACTTCAGCTGAGTGGGTGGATTTAAAAAGCCTTATACAAACTTTGGAACCGGCTTATATAGCAACTGAGAAATTGCAAAGTTGTCAATTATTCATGGGTGATTTTTAAAAGCTGTGGTTAGAGCTTAAGCTCACTGTCGCAGCAACAAAAACATCTCTGAGCCACGCTTTGAGACAGTGCATCCAAGAAAGAGAAGACAGCTTGTTGGGGGGTAACGTGGTCATTTGCAGCACCTACTTGGATCCACGAATAAGAAGAATATTGCTGCAAAAACCGATAAGCCTTATGCTCGTCAGAGCACAGCTTAAGCAGCTATTACTACAAATAATAAATTTGAAAGAAATCGTAAGTAAATTTATCTTAGAACTAACGCAAACACAAATTTATATATATATTTCAGATTAATCCAATACCTGAGCCCTGCTCCAGTAGCCCGAAGGCATCGACATCATTCGACGCAGAGAGCGCATTGCTTTCGCAGGATTCGAACACCTGCTCCCTCTTGAACGAGTATCTCAATACAATTGAGGAAACAGAAGATGGTTGGCACACTGAGGAGTTACAGAAAGGCTATTCTGAAATTGACAACTATTGTCCAAAGCCAGATTGCCCAAACAAAAATATTATGAAGTACTGGGAGGAAAAAAAATTTCAATACCCCTATCTGTACCAGTTGGCCACAGTGGTGCACTCTGTTCCTGCCACACAAGTGAGTGTTGAAAGATTCTTTTCTGCACTAAAAACAATGCTAACGGATCAAAGATGCAACCTATCAGACGAGTCGTTGGCGAAATTACTTTTTGTAAAATTAAATAATAAATAATTAAAAACAAATAAAATTGATTAAAAACAAACTTATGAAAAAAATTTTTAATAATTTTTTTCGCCTTGGTTGGTTCCTCTGGATTTGTTTTATGAACATATGCAACTATGTTGGTAAAAAACCTCACAAAAAAGTCATAAATTGAAAGTGAGTTTTATTTTGAGCGAAAAAAAATAAAAATCATAAATCATAAAAAATAATGATTATGGGTGATTTTTATTAATATTACTCAAAAATAATCATTACCATTGAAGAAAATCCTTCAAACTCATAATATAATCATTATTGTGTAACTTTTATTATAAAACTCATAATGATTACGGTCCCTGATTTTTTTTAATGGACCAGAAAAAGTAGATTTTCTAAACCCCCAAAAAGCAATATACAGTACCTAAATTAACGACTAACAATTTTTTTTAATTGCCTTATGAAAGAAGCGCCGTCATGTGAAAAATTATTTAAAAACTCTTTTTTAGTTTTTCCGTTATAAAAATTCAAAGTTGTAGTTCAAAAAATGAGTGTAAGAAGAGTGTAGGTTGAACATAAACATTTTGTAGAGTGTAGAGATTTTTATTCACAATATGCAATATTGACACCAGTAAGGTGCGTGTATGTGCTAGTAGTAGGCTGCGGTGGTTGTCTTTGCTGATAACATTGTGAATACCCTGGAAATCCCTAAGGCATGCTAAGATTGTTCTCATTATATCATACCTTCGCATTGTATATATCGCAGCTTTCACTGAAGTTATGCGTAGCTTCGATTCGAAGCGCAGCGAAGTAAAACCCTTGAAAAATTTTTTTAATACCATAGCATAGCATAGCGCAGAGCGATGGTATTACATTATACATTATACACACCAATACAACACTGTTTCAGAAACGAAATGATACAACTGTGTTGTGGAAAAAAAATAATAATTTTACAGTAAATTTATTGATCCAATAAAGGAAAATAGGTAAAGCAACATTTGCAAAAATGTGCAACTAATTTGTAGGACAGACTCGTAAAGATATAAAAGGAAATTTATGGATTCCTATAGATATTTATAAAAAAAAAAACATTAAGAAGCATTTTGTTGCAAATATGCAAAAAATATGCATTTAAAGCAAATAATACCGAATCTATGCAACACAAATCGATGCCATTTGGTTGTAAATTTTTAATTTTGGTATTTATTAAGAAAACGTACTTTTTTAAGAAAAGGCACTTAAAGAAAAGGTTATTTTTTTAAGAAAATTTACTTTTTTTAGGACAAAATACTTTTTAAGAAAAATAAATTTTCTAAAAAAGGTGCTTTATTAAAAAATGCTTTTGTTTTAAAGAAAATTTACATTCTTTAATAAAAGGATTCTTTTAAGAAATTGTACTTTTTGAGGACAGGTTTTTTTTTTTAAAGAAATTTTACTTTTTTAAGAAAATGTACTTTTTTGAGAAAAGTGAATTTTTAAGAAACTGCACTTTTTTAAGAAAATTCACCTTGCTAAGAAAATTAGCTTTTTTAAGAAAAGATACTAAGAAAAGATACTTTTTTTGGAAAACGTACTTTTTTAAGAAGAAGTACTTTTTTAAGAAAAGGTACTTTTTGAAGAAAAGGTACTTTTGGAAGAGTAGGTGACTTTTTAAGAAAATATTTTTTCTTTAAGAAATTGTGATTTTTTAAGAAAAGGAACTTTTTTAAGAATATGCACTTTTTAAGAAATGGAAATTATTTAAGAAAAGCTACTTGGTTAAGAAAAAGTACTTTTTTTTATGCAAAAGTAGTCTTTTAAGAAAAAGTAGTCTCTTAAGAAATGGCAATTCTTGAAAGAAAGGTACTTTTTCTTTAAGGAAATGTACATTTTTAAGAAAAGCTACTTTTTGGAGTAAGACAAGATATTTTTTAAGAAAAGAGAATTTTTGCTTTTTAAGGAAAGGGTTTTTCTTTAAGGAAGGGAACTTTTTTAAGAAAATTTACTTTTTTAAAGAAGAGGCACTTTTTTAAGAAAATGTACTTTTTAAGAGAAGGTAATTTTTAAGAAAAGGTTTTTTGTTTAAGAAAAAAATTTTTCTTGAGGAAAAAGTACTTTTTTAAAAAAATGTGATGTTTTAAGAAAATTTCCTTTTTTAAGAAATGGCGTTTTTTAAAAAGAATTACTACATTTTTAAGAAAATAAAGAAAAGCTAATTTTTAAAGACTGAGTAACTTATTAAAAATGTTTTTCTTTAAGAAAAGATTTTTTCAAGAAAAACTTTTTTCTTAAGGAAAATGTATTTTTATTAAAAAAGGTACTTTTGAAAGAAATGGTACTTTTTAAACAAAGGCATTTTTAAGGAATAGTTTTTAATTCTTTAAGAAAAGGAACTTTTTTAAGAAAAGGTACTTTTTTTATAAAGAAAACTTCCTATTTCAAAAAAAGTTTTTTTTCTTTAGAAAAGGTACTTTTTCTAGAAATTGTACTTTTTAGAAAAGATATTTTTTTCGGATAAATATTTATGAAACAGGTTTCAATAAATTACCATTTAAATGCATGTTAATGCAAAAATATTCATTTAAAGCAACATACGCAACTAATATGCATCCAAAAATCTCTGCTATTTTATTGTAAATCTATTACTTCGGTTCCAAGGCTGAGAACATGAATGGCTTAAAAAACATTAGTTTAGTATTCCATTTTCTGTATCTTGCAGCTTTAAATCTTTCAGCTTTGTCCATGCAGAAATGTAGGACAAAAATTAAATGAAAAAAATAACTCAAAAATGAATTTTCTTAAAAAATACCTTCTCTCAAAAAAGTAAATTTTCTTCAAAAGTACATTTTATTAAAATAGTAAATTTTCTTAAATTTTCTACAAAAGTACTGTTACTTAAACAGTACCTAAAAAATCAAAATTTTCTTAAAAACGTACCTTTTTAAAAAAAGTATTTTTTTCTCAAAAAATAACGTTTCTTAAAAAAGTACATCCTATTAAAAACGCAACTTTTCTTAAGCCTTTCAGGCATTTTGTCCAATATATTGGACGTTTGTTTTTCTCTTTTTGAAGTCATATAACGCTGGTGTAAATAGACCATTTTTGACGGTTAGTACTGTTATCAAAAGAGTGTTTTCTAAGTTTTACAAATCTCCTATTTACACAAGAAATTTTGCATTGATTGTTGATAAATTGATTTTTAAAAGTGCTTTGTGACTGCCGGATATAGCAATATTCAGTGCTTGTGTAAAGCGATAAATATGTTATTTTAAGTTCTCAAAAAATATACGTAAGTATTACTTGAGTGGTTGTTAAGCCATTTGTTTAGTAATTCCATTAAATTTTGCAATAGTATAGTCTTCAGACGTATTTAAAGGCATGTCCATTATATTGGCCAAATTTACTTTGTGGGTGGGTTTTTTTTCTTTGTCAGCAGTAATATACTTTATTTTATGAAATGGCTTCAAAAGGACCACTGAGTAAAGAAAAAATCTTGAAACACTTAAAAGAAACTTCAGATCTAAGTGATGCAGGAGCAGATGATGCAGCTGATCACCAGTTTCCTCTTAGTAAACTTCCTCAACAAAGAGTGCAAATTAATTGCTACGAAACATTGGCTGAAGAAATTGAAGATGTATAAGTTATAGGAGAGACTGAAATGTCCAATATTTCGGAAATGGAGTTGAACTCAACCACTTGGCGGATTTAGTACCACAAAGCCCTTGCGATGTTTCTGAAAGCACCAACATCCAATTCACCAAAAAAAAAAAATATTATATGAAAGACTAGGCTCATGCAAAATCAAGAACTTGTTACAATCGATTTAGCAATTCACCTTTACCAGATCAAAAAGTTTGATTTTACAATTCTTTCTGTTTATTTCTGAACGAGTTAACAAATTTTTGTTATTTAATATTCACATGATTTGACAACAAGTTGGTAAATCTAGCTTCGAACTTCGTGAGAGTCGGTTCATCAGATATGGCGAAGAGATGGGACAAAAAACATCAGAATATGTAGAAGTAAACCGTACTTAAAACTGGACCATAAGCGTAATAT
Source organism: Cordilura impudica (assembly GCA_963682025.1). Taxonomy (NCBI): domain Eukaryota; kingdom Metazoa; phylum Arthropoda; class Insecta; order Diptera; family Scathophagidae; genus Cordilura; species Cordilura impudica. The sequence continues at coordinate 190,825,766 of OY821521.1, forward strand.
TGCATTTTGTTGATTTGACGCTTACAGCTTCGTGGATGGAATATAAAAATGCGTGTGAAATAAATTGAATCCGCAAAAAGATAATCATTTCTTTAAAAAAATGTATTTTGTATTTGTATATACCTTTTCTGGTGCTTTAAAAAAGTAAATTTTTAATTTAAATTAAATTTTCTTAAAAATTTATTTTTTTTAAAGTACCTCTTCTTAAAAATACCTTTTCAAAAAAAGCATTTTTTGCAAAAAAAAGTAACTTTCAATAAAGAAGTAAATTTTCTTAAAAAATTTTTCTTTTTAAAGTGCCTTTTCTTAAAAAGTACCATTTCAACAAAAGCCTTTTTTGTAAAAAAAAAGTAATTTTGCATAAAGAAGTGACCTTCTTGTATCTTTCTTAAAAAAGTACTTTTCCTCAAAAAAGTGTCTTTTCTTAAAAAGTATCTGTTCTTAAAAAAGTTCTTAAAAAAGTTCCTCTTCTTAAAAAAGTACCTTCCCTTAAAAAGTACCTAAAAAGTTCCTTTCCTTAAAAAAGTACCTTCCCTTAAAAAGTACCTTTTCTTAAAATTATTCTATTTTAAAAAAGAACCTTTTCTAAAAAAATCACCTATTCTGAAAAAATTAAATTTTCTTGAAAAAAACATTTTCTGCCAAAAGCACTATTTATTAAAAAATTACGCTTTCTTAAAAAAGTACCTTATCTTAGAAAAAAAACTTTTTAATATAGTACCATATTTTGAAAATAGCCATTTTAACAAAAGAACCTTTGCTTAAAAAGTAAACTTTCTTAAAGAAGTAAATTTTCTTAAAGTACATTTTCTTAAAAAATTACCTTTTCTTAAAAAGTGCCTTTTCTTAAATATGCAAATGTTTTTAAAGTACGTTTTCTTTAAAAAATACCGTTTATTAAACAAGTACCTTTTCTTTGAAATAAAATACCTTTTCTTATAAAAGTAACTTTTCTTAAAAAAGTAAATTTTTCTTAAAAAAGTAAATTTCCTTTAAAAAGTACCTTTTTTCAAAAAAGCATCTTTCTTAAAATGTACTTTTTAAAAAAATTAAATTTTCTTAAAAAAATTATTTTTTTAAGTACCTTTTCTAAAAAAAGTACCTTTTTGAAAAAGTACTTCTTTTTAAAGAAAGTAATTTTTCTTAAAAAAGTAACTTTTTTAAAGTGCCTTTCTGAAAAAAAGTGTCTTTTCTTAAAAATTACCTTTTCTTAAAATTATTCTATTTTATAAAAGAACCTTTTCTTAAAAAAGCACATATTCTGAAAAAATTAAATTTTCTTAAAAAAAAACATTTTCTTCCAAAAGTACTATTTCTTAAAAAAGTACCCTTTCTTAAAAAAGTACCTTATCTTAACAAAACTTTTTTTATAGTACCATATTTTAAAAATAGCCATTTTAACAAAAGAACCTTTGCTTAAAAAAGTAACATTTCTTAAAGAAGTAAATTTTCTTAAAGAAGTACATTTTCTTAAAAAATTATCTTTTCTTAAAAAAGTGCATTTTCTTAAATAAGCACATGTTTCTTAATTTTCTTATAGAAGTGTATTTTCTTTAACAAGTACATTTTCTTTAAAATAAAATACCTTTTCTTAAAAACGTACATATTCTTATAAAAGTAACTTTTCTTTAAAAAGTAAATTTTCCTTAAAAAAGTAAATTTCCTTTAAAAAGTACCTTTTTTCAAAAAAAGCATCTTTTCTTAAAATGTACTTTTTTAAGAAATTAAATTTTCTTAAAAAAAATTATTTTTTTAAGTACCTTTTCTAAAAAAGTACCTTTTTGAAAAAGTACTGCTTACAGAAAGTAATTTTTCCTAAAAAAGTCACTTTTTTAAAGTGCCTTTCTGAAAAAAGTGTCTTTTCTTAAAAATTACCTTTTCGTAAAATATTACATTTCGTTAACAAAGTAGGTTATACCAGAAAATCATCTTTCCTCAAAAGTACCTTTTCTTAAAAAAGTACCTTTTCTTAAAAATTACCTTTTCTTAAAAAGTACATTTTCTTAAAAAAGTACCTTTTCTTAAAAAAGTATTATGTACCTATTCTTAAAAAAGTATCTTTTTTACAAAATACCTTTTTTAAATAATCTTTTTTTTTAGAAATAACCTGAAAAAAGTACCTTTTCTTAACCAAAAACATTTTCTTAAAAAAGTGCCTTTTCTTAATAATGCACCTTTTCTTAAGAAGTGATAACCATTTCTCAAAAAAGTATTTTTACTTCAAAAAGCACGCTTCTTCTACAAATTATATTTTCTTAAAGAAGTACCTTTTCTTAAAAATTATTTTTTCTTAAAAAAGTACCATTCCTAAAAAAGTACCTTTTGTGAATTTTCTAAAAAACTATATTTTCAAAAAATTCACTCTTCTTAAAAAAGTGAATTTTCTTAAAAATCACATTTTCTCAAAAAAATAAATTTGCCTAAAAACTAATGCCGTATTCTTTTCTGACAACAAATGTCGGCCTTTTTTTGCCCTTTTTTCGAAAAGTGTATTTTTTTATATATTCTGAATTAAGAGCACCCTTATCTTATACGTCAATTGCAAGGTCTCAAAGTCGAGCCCTCGAAAATCACAAAAAAATCTAGCCATTGACTTCTTTCAAGTCATAGTGTGAGAATATTTCCCCAATGTTCCTCTTTTTTGAATATTTTCACCCTATGACTTCCAAAAGGACAGTAATCAAAATTTTGAACACAGCACTTTGAGACCTCTCGATTGATATATAATATACGGTTGCTCTTAATTCAGAATATATAAAAAAAAAATTCATTTTTCAGAAAAGAAAACGGCATAAAATACCTATTCTTAAAAAAACCAAAATATCTTAACAAAGTACCTTTTAAAAAACTGTCTTGTTTTCAGAAAAATTCCTTTTCTTAAAAAGTATATTTTGTTGAAAAACAAAATTTTCTAAAAATAATGTTTTTCTTTAAAAACAGTTTTTTTCTTTAAAAAAAGATCACCTTTTCTTAACAAAGTCACTTTTTTTAAAAAACTACATTCCTTAAGAAACTACCTTTTCTTAAAAAAAGTACCTGGTCTTATTAAAAATTACTTTTTATTAAAAAGACCTATTCTTAAAAAAACGTTTCGATTTTTTTCTTTCTTAAAAAAGTACGTTTTCTTCAAAAAAGTAAATTTTCGTAAAAAGTACATTTTCTTAAAAAGTAAATTTTCGTAAGTACCTTTTTTATAAAAGTACCAATTCGTAAAAAAGTACATTTTTTTTTAAAACCACCTTTTCTGTAAAAAGTACCCTTCATTAAAAAATTTAATTTTCTATAAAAAGTACCTTTTCTTTAAAAAGTAGCTTTTGTTAAAAAAGAACCTTTTCTTATATAAGTACCTTTTCTTAAAAAGTACGATTTCTTAAATAAGTACATTTTCTTTAAAAAATATGTTTTTTTTAAATAATTTTTTTTCAATTTTCTTAAAAAATTATAGTTTCGTAAAGTACATTTTCTTAAAAAGTACCTTTTTGAAAAAAGGACTGTTTCTTAAAAAAGTAATTTTTCCTAGAGAAGTAACTTTTTTAAAGTACCTTCTTAAAGAAGAGCCTTTTCTTAAAAATTACCTTTATTTAAAAATTACCTTTTCTAAAAATAGTACGAGTACATTTTGTTCTCCAAAAAAACAACTTTCATCAAAAAGTACCTTTTTTGAAAAAATGCATTTTCTTAAAAAAGTGAGTTTTCTTTAAAAAGTACCCTTTCTTAAAAGTTACCTTTTCCTAAAAAAATAATTTTTTTTTTTAAATATTTTTTTAAAAAATCGCCTTATCTCAAAAAAGCTTATAAGTTTGATGCAATAGGCATATGTGCCCATAATCCGAAGGTGACTTAAATCATATATTCCTTCAACATTATATTCTATAGAATTAATTTATTTAAAACATTATTTTCAAAGTTTTGACTTCCGTCATTGTTATTATGTACGATGTATATGTGTATTAAGAAAATTTCATGTTATTTTTTAAACATGTTAAATTTAACATTTTTTTTTTCAAATAATAGTGGGAATATTTCTAAGCGGAATATTATGAAATTATACCAACAACAACAATTATGTCCCTGAGATTAAGTTATTTAATACCTCGAATTCTCTTTTATCAAATGAGAATTTTTCAACATGATATTATTTTAAGCTTTAAGAATATTTGACATACAAAGATATACTAATTCTGTGGTTTTCAAAACTTGAAAATAAATCTACAGTTTTTTTTTTTCTTCAAACTAGAAAATTGTTTCTAATTCTTTGTCTTTAAGCACTTAAGTAATGACTTAAGATCTATAAAACTTCAAAGTAAAATACACCAAACAATCCTTAAGGCCAAAACATGTAAAACAGCTTCTATTATATAAAATACTAATAAAGATACTTAAAGTTAAACTACAATCAATGATAGTTATCTTTAATACATTTTCCGAAATGAGAATACCAGAGAATATAATGCTAAATATTATAACTACTAGCAATGGTAACAGTAACAATGAACATTTGACTGTGAACACAGAGGAGTAATGCAGAAAGAAATTCAGTGAATATGCTCGTACTCATATTCCACACATGTTGCTGAAGGCTTCCTGGCGGTAGATTGTAAGTAAGAAATATCAACGACAGACTACCACAACAATATATGAGTACTTTGGTAGGTCTTTCTGTTCGTGTTTTTTGTTGGAGGCCTAACAATTTTCATGGTGCTACACATCTGTCGCTCAATGAGCAAAAAAAAAAGTTATGAAGGCCTGTATTAAACAAAAACAACAACAAAAATAAAACGATATGTACGTGATATTTCGTTTTTCATGTAGACAAATCTAAACAAAAACGCACGTGAATTTAAAAAACAAAAACTCCAAATGATAAAAATATATATTAAAATGGCAAATGTTATCGATGGTGTCTGTGTTTCATATTTGGTCACATAAATTGCTAAAATTGTTTTTACAGATGCAAACGGCAAATGACCTTTCGAAAAAGGCAAAAGCGGTTGGAAAATAATAAAATTTTAGACGGTTATCATTAAAAAGATAAATTAAACATAATTAAATGCAATCGAACATATATTAGGTTAAGCATACACATACTGAGTACCTCACAATTAATTAATTATTATTAATTTATTATTTTTATTTAAATGAATTTTTAAAGTATTCTTTTTAATATTTTTTTTAGTTTAAATTTTATTTATACTTCTTATTTATTTTATATATATTATTAATTTTATTTTATATATTGTATTTATTTTATTAAATGCATTAATTCATGTATTTTTTTATGTATTTATTTTATTTACTTTATTTATTTAATTTTTTTATTTTATAAACTTTATTTCTTTATTTACTTTATTTTATATATTGTATTTGTTTTATTTATTATACAATTTTTTTATATTTTATTTATAAAATTTTATTTTATTTAATTTAATTTTATTTATTTTATTTTTTTAATTTTCTTTATTTTATTTTTAATTATTTTATTCCTTTAGTTTATTTTATTTACTTTATTTACTTTATTTTAGTTTTATAGTTTCTTTATTTAATTTATTTTGTTTTTATTTTATTTTGTTTTATTTTATTGTTTGATTATTTTCTTATTTTTTTAAATTTTTTTTATTTTATTTAATTTTATTTAATTTAATTTAATTTAATTTCATTTCATTTCATTTCATTTCATTTCATTTTATTTTAATTTATTTGATTTTATTTCATTTTATTTTATTTTATTTTATTTTTAAATCTCTTATTTATTTAATTTCTTTCATTTATTTTATTTGGTTTATTTATTTTATATTTTTATTTATTTTATTTATTTATCTTTTATTTTAGCTTTTTTTATTACTTATTTTTATTTATTTTATTTATTTATCTTTTATTTTAACTTTTTTTATTACTTATCTTATTTGTTTTATTTAATATATTAATTTTATGTATCTAAAATATTTTATTTTATTTTTTATTTTATATTTTTATTTATTTTATTTATTTTATTTATTTTATTTATTTTATTTATTTTATTTATTTTATTTATATTATTTATTTTATTTATTTTATTTATTTTATTTATTTTATTTATTTTATTTATTTTATTTATTTTATTTATTTTATTTATTTTATTTATTTTATTTATTTTATTTATTTTATTTATTTTATTTTATTTTATTTTATTTTATTTTATTTTATTTTATTTTATTTTATTTTATTTTTTTTATTTATTTTATTTATTCCATTTATTTTATTTATTTTATTTATATTATTTTATTTCATTTAATTTTATTTTATTTTATTTTGGATTTATTTCTTTAGTATTGTTTTTATACCCTATACCACTATGTGGTTTGGGTATAATGACTATGTGCTGCTGTTTGTAACAACCAAAAATATTTGACCTACACCCATCTTTAATTATACCGATCGAATCAGAATCACTATCTGATTCGATTTAACGATGTCCGTCCGTCCGTCCGTCCGTCCTTCCGTCCGTCTGTGTGTCCATGTAAAGCTTGTAATCAAACTGCAGGTCGCAAATATGAATATATTTTGACGATATTTGGTATTTGATCTTTTATCGGTCATGGGATGAACGCTGTTGAAATTGGTGAGAATCGGTCCATGTTCAGACCTAGCCCCCATACAAATGACCCCTATGAAATCAACATATATTGCTATAAGATCCAAATTATCATACTAATCTTAGTCAAGTTGGGTGTGTATGTATATATTACATCCATTGATCAGTAGTCCAAAAATGATTCCTATTGGACAACTCTTAGTCATAGGACCCATATAGAGCTGCTTCCCGATCTTCACTTAAATCTATCAAAAAACAAAAATATTGCACTGATTCTTCTCAAATTTTGTTGGTATATATTGTTGCAAAATACAAGAGACTTTACCAAACATGGTCAGGACCGGTCCATTTTTGGGCCTAGTCCCCATATACATATAGCATCCGATATGAACTTTTTCATATCTGCAGCCGAAAAAATTAATAAAAACCCCACTCAAATTTGGTTTATGCTTATTTTCTATATCCAGTTAGTTGGGCCTGAGAGATAGGGTCTCTAAACGCATGGTATAGGGTATTGTATAGTCGGTTTAGACCGACTATAATTTTCTTGCTTGTTTATTTTATTGTATTTATTTCATTTATTTTATTTTTATTTTTTATTTTATATTTTAACTCATTTAATTTTTACATCTCTTATTTATTTCATTTATTTTATTTATTTAACTTATTTTATTTATTTTATATTTTCATTTATTTTATTTTTTTATTTTAGCTATTTTTTATGTTATTTATTTTATTTTTTTTATTTAATATATTAATTTTATTTATCTTAAATTTTTTGTTTTATTTAACTTTATTTTTTATTTAAATAATTTTATTTATTTTATTCATTTATTTATTTTATTTATATTATTTATTTTATTTATTTTATTTATTTTATTTTATTTACTTTATTTTATTTATTTTATTTATTTTATTTATTTTATTTATTTTATTTATTTTATTTATTTTATTTATTTTATTTATTTTATTTATTTTATTTTATTTATTTTATTTATTTTATTTATTTTATTTATTTTATTTAATTTATTTATTTTATTTACTTTGCTTATTTAATTTATTTATTTATTTTATTTATTTTATTTATTTAATTTATTTTATTTATTTTATTTATTTTATTTATTTTATTTATTTTATTTATTTTATTTATTTTATTTATTTTATTTATTTTATTTATTTTAGTTATTTTATTTATTTTATTTATTTTATTTATTTTATTTATTTTATTTATTTTATTTATTTTATTTATTTTATTTATTTTATTTATTTTATTTATTTTATTTAATTTATTTATTTTATTTATTTTATTTATTTTATTTATTTTATTTATTTTATCTATTTTAGTTATTTTATTTATTTTATTTATTTTATTTATTTTAGTTATTTTATTTATTTTATTTATTTTATTTATTTTATTTATTTTATTTATTTTATTTATTTTATTTATTTTATTTATTTTATCTATTTTAGTTATTTTATTTATTTTATTTATTTTATTTATTTTATTTATTTTATTTATTTTATTTATTTTATTTATTTTATTTATTTTATTTATTTTATTTATTTTATTTATTTTATTTATTTTATTTATTTTATTTATTTTATTTATTTTATTTATTTTATTTATTTTATTTATTTTATTTATTTTATTTATTTTAGTTATTTTATATATTTTATTTATTTTATTTATTTTATTTATTTTATCTATTTTAGTTATTTTATTTATTTTATTTATTTT